>CAIGRS010191695.1:0-12255 GCA_903798395.1 Fraxinus floribunda | reverse complement strand
GGACAAAGTCAGAAGAGACAAACTGAGCAAGGCATCAAAAGCGTTATTTAAAATTCCATGATGCCGAAACAACAAAGTCTAGCTAAAGACTTTAAACAAACCACTTATTGGGAGGAAACCCAATTTTTCTTTCATTTTATTTTTAAATAAGAAAAACATATAATAATGTAAAAGTACGATTAAACACTTTACCCTCATTTCAAAGCACATTAGCAATTTAAGGACGAGATTTTCTTATCAATTGAAAGTTAAAAATAAGAATGTCAAGAGGAAAAAAGTTAAGAATATAAGTATAATAATGAGTAAAGATTAATGATATTTTTGTGGTATATTTATTTAAAAAAAGTGAAGGGAATATAATTACCCTTAATTTAATTTGACTTATACAAATTTATATATGATAGTTTCTTTTAAGCTAAATTGTTAAAGCATAGACAGTGACATAATCATTCCATGTCAATATCGATGGAAATAGAGAAGTGAGTAGCTCCAGATGCCATAGACTAGTCTGCCTTCATATATTTCCAGTATTCTTGGAACCATTCAAGGTGATGGTCAGTGGACCTTTCCTATCCATATCAATAAAATAGTGGTCCTACTCGATCGGATCTAATCATGCATAGACTTTTGAAGCATAATCTTCACCGTATTACTTCGGATTTGCACATCGGATGCCGTGGCTGTAATCGAAATTTCTCAATCCTCTTATGAATTAATCCAAGTAATTAAAAAACTTAAAGGTGTGAGCACTGGAGCTCACGTGAGAAAGATAAAACTCATATCCTCTTGCCAAATTTCTATATAGGTTAAGCTTTATTCCTTGTACTTTCATTGATCGCACGACAGGGCATAAGACCCCTCCTATGTTTTGTATTTTGTTTTAACTTTTAGTACGAGTAAATACTCCACCTGCATAGTCATCTGATTAAAAAGAAAGAAAGGAGTTCATGTTGTTCTTACTAATCATAATTGCACCATAGTGTTAATAAAAAATATTGCTTGCAAGGTAAGCCAAGCGTTGCCTAATTATTCTAGTCTCAAATCCAAAGACAATTTCAGCTATCAACCCTAACACCATCTCCCATTATCACAACCACCACTACAACCTACTCAATTTCATTTGAATTAACAAAAAACTGTTACTTGTAGAGTAACACACACTACCATAATTTGACATATCCTAGCAAAAAAATCTTTACATCTTTAGAATCATGCATAAATATCTGAAAAGTATAAAGAGAAGATATCAACACAAGATAAATTAAAACTGTAGGGGGTTAGTTAAACGATATAAAAAGCAAAACAAAGAAAAGAAGAAAAACAAAGAGTTGATATTGAATACATCACCGGATTTTGCATATAAATGTAGAAAAATAAATAAAGTTTGCACCAAAATCTTATTCTTCTTCCAATCAATGTTTCAAAACTTGAATTTCTTGATATTTTCCTCATTTGAATTGTGCTCTTAATCTCTATTATCTTTGTTTTCTCAATGTGTGGAACCCTTAAAATTTTCTCATTTCTTCTATTTATACTCCCCTACACGATTTTCCAAAAATTGGAGTCCTTCTGGGCTTTTTGAAGCCCAAAACAACATAACTTTAAAATTTG
Organism: Fraxinus floribunda; assembly: GCA_903798395.1. Taxonomy (NCBI): domain Eukaryota; kingdom Viridiplantae; phylum Streptophyta; class Magnoliopsida; order Lamiales; family Oleaceae; genus Fraxinus; species Fraxinus floribunda. Next base: position 10,644 of record CAIGRS010191695.1, on the reverse strand, counting down.
CGGCACAGTGTCTAAGTGCTACGATGCAGCGCCTAGGTGCTACATCCCCTTCATGTGTAGCGCTATGAGTGCTGCACTTTGAAAAAATGGCTTCTTCCGGTAAACATAACGCATGGGCGCTGACTCGCTGTTCCAAACTCTGCATCTGTTTCAATATTTTTGTCTTAACTTTTTCTCCTGATATCCGATTAAAGCAATTCGAAATGCGTTTGAAAGATAACTTAAATGGCTACAACGTTTCTACAAATAGCTATTTTTCCATTCAAACGTTTATTGGTAAAAAATGAGTCTCAATCTCCATCTAAAAAATTGGCATCCTTGTGCGGTTGAAAAATGATGTGTGAAAATATTTTGACCATATTTTCACTCATTTTGACCCCTAGAATTCTCAAATATTCACCGTAAGCTTCGAAACAACTTTTGAGTATTTACACTTTAGTCCCCAAACTTTGGATCTTGCCATTTTCACCATTTTCGCTTTTTTCTCTTAATTTCACTTTTATTCATTGAGTTTCACCTAATAACACATTATTTAATAAATTAGGCTATAATTCCATTAAAAGAATTACGAAATATCAATACTTTAGAGTTGGAATAAGTGTATAAAATATACTTATCAACATACAAGCAAGAATGACCTATACCTATTAATCTTCATACCAAGGATCCTCACATGTCCTAGGCGTTTCATGTCAGATTATTTCCATTTTACAACATTCATGTTAGGTCCAATTAACAACATGTCGTCCACATAAAGTAACAAATACACACTCTTTATTAGTGCTGCAGTACAGGTAATACAAGCAATTGTCAAACTCACTCATCTTGAAATTAATAGACAACACATAAGAATCAAACTTTTATACCACTGACATGGAAACTATTTTAGTCCATAAACAGATTTCTTTTAAAAACACATATGAGCAGGTTTAGACTTACTTTTAAAACCTTTGGGCTGATTCATAAAAATCTTTTCATCAAGGTAACTGTACAAAAAAAATAGTTTAAACATCAAATTACTCTCTAGAGGTACCTAAGGATATATAGAGGAGCAGATACCCAGTTCAACCTGGAAGCCTAGCACAATGTATCTAACATCAGCTGAATTAAATTAATGTAATTTGACCTATACATAATCCTTGCTGAAATATTCATTTATGCTAAATGTTATTAATCACAACAAGCGTTGAATGGGCCAATGTCAGTGGAAATGGAGAAGGGAATAAATCCATGTACCATAGACTAGTCTGCATTTTCATAATTTCCCTTATTCTTGCAACCATTTGAGGTGATGGTCCATAAATTTAAAAATTGATCTCAATAAATTGTGGTCCCATTTGGTCTAATAATACATAGATATTTGAAACATAATCTTCACATTATAACAGTTGGGATTTGTCAATTGGTTGCCCTGACTGTACCGACAATTTCTCAATCCTCTTACGGTTTAATCCAAGTCAAGAATTTAAGGTTTGAACACGACTTCATATCCGGTCAATATACGTTTTCAGATTTTTTTTTTCCCTACCTATGAATTCTATTGAAAAGAAAAACAGAGGGAACGAAAGACAGAACCAGAACCATGCATATTCCAAATAAATATTTCCCCTTACTTTCTGTCTTGACCTTTTTAATGTTCATCCTCAAAATCTCCAATCAAACAGATACTATAACTACTACACAGATCATTAGAGATGGTGAGACCCTGGTTTCATCTGGCGGAGGCTTTGAATTGGGATTTTTTAGCCCAGAAAATTCTAATAATCGATACGTGGGTATGTGGTACAGGAAAATACCAGAAAAGACTGTGGTATGGGTTGCCAACAGAGGAATTCCACTCACAAATCAATCTGGAATCTTGAAGGTTATCGAACCAGGACTTCTAGTTCTTCTAAACAACACTAATGGTGTCATCGTATGGTCTTCAAATACATCACGACCTGTGAAAACTCCAGTTGCAAAATTGCTGGACTCAGGAAACCTTGTCGTGAAAGATGAAAATGATGATGACCCCGGGAGAGTTTTAATTATCCAACTGATACATTGTTACCAGGTATGAAGCTCGGTCGGAACTTTATAACTGGTTTAGAAGTCTATCTATCATCATGGAAGAGCAACGAGGATCCAATTTCAGGAGATTTTACATTTCACTGTGATCCTACTGGTTATCCACAAAATATCTTGAAAAAGGGTTCAGTTGAAAAGTATAGAACTGGTCCTTGGAATGGTCTCCGTTTTAGTGGGACACCAAACTTAAGTAAAAATGATATTTTCAAATTTGAATTAGTACTAAACAAAAATGAGGTGTACTATCATTATGAGCTCCTTAACAGGTCAGTTATTACAAGGTTTACAGTGAGTCCGAGTGGAGATGGCCAGCGCTCGACATGGATAGATCAAACAAATGAGTGGGCAGTTTACCTGACTGCTCCAACAGATAATTGTGATATTTATAGATCATGTGGTGCATATGGTAGTTGCAGTATTGCAAATTCTCCTGTTTGTCGATGTTTAAATAGATTTCGCCCAAAAGATCCTGAAGGTTGGAAGAAGGCAGATTGGTCGAATGGGTGCGTTCGCAGAAATCCATTGAATTGTCAAACTGGAGATGTATTTCTCAAGTATTCTGGTATTAAATTGCCAGACACACGATATTCCTGGTATAATGAAAGCATGATACTCAAAGAATGCAAGGTAGAGTGCTTAAACAATTGCAATTGTACTGCTTATACTTACTTAGATATAAGTAGAGGAGGAAGTGGATGCTTACTCTGGTTCGGAGACTTAATTGACATCAAAGAGCTACCAGAAAAAGGACAAGATATCTACATTAGAATGGCTTCTTCTGAGTTAGGTAAGGATTTATTCGACAAAATGCTTAACTATTCACGACATTTCTACTATTTTCTTCAAGTATATCCAAATTATAATATTGAAGATTTTTCTACAATATAACATTTTCTTGAACTTAAAACTTCAGAAGCTCTCGTAATGAGCACTAACGAAAGCGACATCCTGTAGTACAGCTTTACTCTTTAAATTTGATTGATTTAATTTTGCAGCTTAGTTTCATGGCTTCACATTAGCTTCAGTCTATTCTATTAATATTAGTATTCAAAAACTGGTTTACAGATGCAGAAAATTCCATTATAATTATGGTCTTCACTGATATTATATAATAAAATAAATACGAGCCTTAATGGAAAGCTTATCCCAAAAACATGAATCTCTTTGAATTCAGAGGAAGTAGAATGTTTGCATTACTAGACGAACAGGTAGAAAATGGGATAATTCAGAACTTACTTTCCTTTATAGATGATCTGTGAGCTTGTCACTTCCAAGCAATGGTTTTTTCATTTTGTTTCAATTGTGCAGACTCGAAAGGGCGGAAAAGAGTAATTGAAGTAGTAAGTTTTTCGTTGGGTATGGGAATGATTCTGCTGGGTCTGAGTATGATTCTGTATATTCGGAAAAGAAAGAAGAGTAACCAAAGGCTGAGAGGAGGTATGATGGCAAAATCTACGATTTTTAACTAAAGACAAGTGGAGAAACCAATCTTATCTATGCAAATGGAAACCATCCTTTGCTTTTCTCTATGTTGTAGGTGGACTTGGACACAACTTTGCAGACAATCACAATGATGAAAGCCATAAGAAAGACATAGAGCTACCACTGTTCGACTTATATACAATAACTAAAGCTACTGATAATTTTTCAATTAACAACAAGCTTGGAGAGGGTGGGTTTGGACCTGTTTACAAGGTAATACGTAGTTTTTTTTTTTTTTTCATCTAACAGGGCAGGCACTACTCTGGGAATTGATGCTCTCAGATTTCATTCGAAATTTTATTGATGTTTAATCAACACACCTCGTTAAATATTTTGCTCACAGAATAATTTGGAAATTTACTCTTATTATTCATATGAAATGAAGTCTTTAATACACATAAGGCATCAATATTACCCTTCATCACAAGTAAAAAGTGAGAGGAAGATAAATTATATAAATCACTACCGTGAAAAATGAATATCTTTTACATGCTTGATTTCCGATATAGGGGCTGCTGGAGGACGGGCAGGAAGTTGCTGTCAAACGGCTATCAAGAACTTCACTTCAAGGATTCGACGAGTTCAAGAATGAAGTCATTTGTATAGCTAAACTTCAGCATCGAAATCTTGTGAAGCTTCTTGGGTGTTGCATTAAAGGAGAGGAAAAGATGTTAATTTATGAATACTTGACTAATAGAAGTTTGGACTTGATTCTATTTGGTAAGAAATATTCATCTTGCACAATCGGGAATTATAACATTCTATCCCGGGTACCAGTTATACACTGAAATAAAAGAGTTTCATAAACATTTAATCAAATCTAGAGGAAAGATTTTCAGATCAATTGTAAAATAGGGGACACATCATTATTCTTTATTCTATGTGATGTTTCATGCTATTGTATCCTTGAAGATACTTGGTTAGATATTGGAATTAATTTCTCATTTCCTATTATCCAACGAAGAAATTATTCCCATGACAGTGAATTTTTATTTTATTTTATTTTATTTTTTTACAAACCCAATGAAAAGTGTAGTTCTTGATTGGCCGAAGCGCTTCCACATTATTAATGGCATTGCCAGGGGCCTTATGTATCTCCATCAAGATTCACGTCTCAGAATCATCCATAGAGACCTCAAAGCCAGTAATATTTTGCTAGATTCTGACATGAACCCAAAGATATCAGATTTTGGTTTGGCTAGAAGTTTTGGAGGAAATGAGACTGGAGCTAACACGAGCCGAGTAGTTGGAACATTGTAAGAATCTCAATCCCCGTGATAAACCAAATTCCCTTCTATTGGTTATAGCTGAATTTCTTGGTTAATTTATCTAGCAGCGGATACATGTCACCAGAATATGCAACAGATGGACTTTTCTCAGTAAAATCAGATGTATTTAGCTTTGGTGTTCTAGTGCTTGAGATAGTGAGTGGCAAAAGAAACAGAAGATTTTCTCACAAAGATCACCACAACAACCTTCTTGGACATGTAAGAATGCTATGCTTTTTTCTATCTAAATTGCAATGAAATTACTCCATTTAGTATTTGGGTTTCCAAAATGGTCCTCTTAGATGAGTTCATGTAGCACAGGCATGGAGGCTTTATAAAGAAGGTCGGTCTTTGGATCTAGTCCAAGCATACCTTGGTGTCTCGGGCAATTTATCAGAAGTTTTACGATTAATTCATGTGGGATTCTTATGCGTTCAACAATGTCCAGAAGATATGCCAAACATGTCTTCAGTAGTGCTAATGTTGGGGAATGAAGGTGTATTGCCTCATGCTAAAAAACCTGGTTTTTTCACAGAAAGAGATTTGTTTACTGCTGAAAGTTCAACCAGCACAAATGCCACAAGTTCGATAAACGAAGTGACCATTACTCTTCTAGAAGCACGATAAATGCATAGGTTACATTAGTTGTCCAAAATTTGCTTGTATAACTTTTCAGCTAAAAAGTATGTCTTCTTCAGCCAGAGTACTGAATTGTATATTTTGTAAAAGGATTTCAAAACTAACCGGGCCGGGTAAATCACCGGTTAACTCGGTCAAAGCCCAATCTCGACCAAGTTAAGTGCATTTCTATCAATTTTATCTGCCCGGTCCAGTTAAGGGTCCAGGCCACCGGTTTTCCTGGTTTTTATAACTATGATTTGCACTCACTACAAGTGATACACACAGAAAAGCAAAACGTCTCCATGATATATAATGGAACCTAATTTGTTGGTGTTGAAGATCCCATAAATTAGAAGTAGATTTGATTGTTTATTTGTTCCTTTACTTTATAGTTTCCTTATTGTTAAGAAATAGTTTGTTTCCTTGTTTATAGGATTTGCATCTATTTAGATTTCAAAGTATTGTTATCTAAATTTGGTAGATATCCCTAGAATAAAGGATCACAATAGTGTATCCTAGTCCTATAAATAATTGTACTCAATAGAGGTCAATAATAAGATTGATTTATCACTTTTTTTATTGTTCATTTTGTCTTTCATTCCTGATTTTGACATATGGGGGGCCCCTATTTTCACATGGGTATTTTTTATGCATCACAAAAGTGAAACACAACATTTAATTCTTTTTTTTTTTTCTCATTTGTCCTAACACAATTCCATGTTTCTATAGCCAACATTCAGGTTGATAATGGTGGAGAATTCTTCTCTATACGAAAATTTTACAGGGGCCCCAAATGTCAAAATTAATTAATTCAAAAGGTCTAACAGACGAAATTGAACTAATAGAAAACAAAAGTTGACTTTGTTTTGCAAGTGCACAAACATCACAAGTATTATTAGACTGGAAATGGAAATTTAACAAATGCTTTTTTCCATAAATATAATCTAGAGGAAGACAAATGCCCCAAATGGCGATGCCACAAAGCGGTGGAGGAGGTGACCTAAGAACTGGGTGAACAGCAAGAAGTGGCTGCTGCGGATGGAGGTTGAGGTTTTTGCTTCTCTGATGATAACACAACCAAGTAATAAAGTATGTCTTGTTGTTCACCCAAACCAATCGTCGTCCTCATTGTCAAGTCCTACAAAATACACCAATGGGGGAAAAAGTTACTCAACAATTGAGATCTTTGGTAACTAGACTCAGAGACATTAAATCCACCTTAAAAGATGGCACACCAAGCTCATTTTTAAAGTAACAGCAAAATTCAAAGGTAAATTCCCAATGGATGTAATCTATTCTCCACTGGGCATAGCAACTAGTGGTAAAAAATGTTCCTACTACTATTGACAAGCAAAGTTGGAGATGAAGTAATTTGGTCTGTCGCACGACTATCGATAATTAATTGATGGAGGTGCAACAATGTTTGTAACAAACTTGAGAAAGCGGCATTAGCTTTAGGATTAGTAGATTGTGTTGTTCATTTACCCTGCATGATAGATAAGATTTGCTAGATTTGCAAATCAGAGAGCCCATTTGTCATCGAAGGTACTTCCTACATTATTAGATTTTCCTTGACATTGTTAACTGAAGATTGATGGCTGTTGTTGTGCTTGAAATGAGTGTTTCCTTTATTAGACATGTTTGATGCATGTTTAGGGTGTTCTGGTGGGAATCCATTCAGCTTCCAACATTTTTCTCGTACATGATGGTCACGATCACAATAAGAGCAATGCAAAGGTTTTTGATTAGATGGGTAGGAACGAGAAGACAAACATTGTCCATGTCGAACATCCAGAGCCACCAGTTTAGCCCTTCGAACAACCATGGCTGATTTCTCCATCGTCTCATATGTAGCCCCCAGGCTTCGCTGCTTCTTTTCTTGTACAATGGAAGAGTAAGCCTTGCTAACATTAGGTATTAGATTCATCAACAGAATTTGCCCTCGGATTGCACTGGAGGACTCATTGAGTCCCATGAGAAATTGCATCAATCTATATCTCTTATAGTCCACGCCATAAGAACAAATGGTGTCATTATAGGATCCTAGTTCATCCCATATTTTTTTAGCTTTGTGTAATAAGCTGCAACAGTCATTATTCTTGAGCAAAACAAGTAATGCTCAATCTGAAAAATACGAGGAGCATTGCTTTGAGAAAAACGATCATGAAGGTCTTTCCATACCTCCTGGACAGTGGTAAAAAAAATAACACTATCTGCAAGGTCTTGTGTGAGTGAATTGAGAATTCGAGAGAGGATTGTATCGTTGCATTTTTTCCACAAAGCATAGTTGTCTAGTTTGGCTATGGTAGAAGACATTGTGGTGATCCCGTCTATGAAACCTGACTTGGAATTGGCGTTTAAAGAAATCGTCATGGCTCTACACCATGTCGAATAATTATCCCTATTGAGGGGATAGAAAAAAAGCATCATTCTTGGATGATCAGAATGGTGAAGAAAATATGGATTTGCAGCATCAAGCTTGCCTCCATTCGAAGGTTGCTGTTTCGTCATGAGAATGAGAAACAACGAAAAAAGAAAAGCAAAAAGAAAGAGGGCAGAGAGCTAAGGTATTATTCCCTTCTCTCATACCTTGTAAATTAGGAAAATAATATTTGCCTTTGAATAAATTTTATTGAATCAGAAGACGTAGCTTTATGCAAGAGATTTCCTACAATCATACTAATCTATTCTAGGTAGTCTAAGTATAAAAGGCAACTAAACAAATATACAACTAATACAATATATTTGTCTTGTAAGAGCGTTTTACACACTTATTGTATGCCACAAATATGGATAATTGTTAATATATATGTTGAATATAGCTTAATTCAATGTAAATTGTGTTTTGCAGGACAACAATGATGAATACAGTGGGAATTAGGACAAAAAACGAAAAAAGGGCTAAAATGAAGTAAAATCAAAGTTTGAGGTTTCAAGTGAAAATACTAAAAAGTTGTGTCGATCTCACGATGAAGACTTGAGAGTGTTAGACATCAATTGGATGAGGAAAAGCCAAAGGGATGATAGATCCATTACCCAACCATGGGGGATTATAGAAGATGTGCCGATTAAAGTGGAGAAATTCATCTTCCCAACAGACTTCCTCATTCTAGACATAGAAGATGACATAAATATTCCAATAATCTTGAGGAGACCATTCCTAGAAACAAGTCGAACCTTGATCGATATGGAAAAATGTGAGCTGATTTTGAGGGTAGATGCGGAGCAAGAAGTATTTAAACTATATAATCCACCTAAACAACCATCAACCCTCGATGAGTGTCAGTGTATCAATGAAGACGAACTATCCCTTCAACAAAATTGCCAAAAGAGACAATCGAAATTTGGAGGGTTTCTGGACATAGATGAGAATGGAGGATTCAAAGTTTGGAGAGTTAAAACAGGATGCAAAACTGGAAATTGCAAGGAATGCATTGGTGAAATTCTTCGATTTGAACCACTATAAACTTACCGAAATAAAGTCAAGCTATAGACTATAAACTACCACTGGTTGGGAGGCAACCTAACATATTCTTCCACTTTATTCATTTCGCGTTATGCATTAGATTATGAATTTCTTTTTCGAGTTTATATAATTTTTAACAATTTTAATTATTCATCGTCTTTATAGGACACAAATAATCTATGCATGGTCCACACCTCTTTTCCTCCATCAATATTCTGTATAAGTTTGGAGTGAGAATATTTCCATTTATCTTGTTACTGCAGTTTTTGTGTGAATATATATATATATAGTCTTTTGTGTAATTTCCCATTAGTTATTTTCAATTTTGTAATTTATTTTCTAGCATTAATTTAGAATTTTGTATACTTGTGTGGGTTTGATAACTTTGATGGCTATGATGTGAATATTGGACTAAATATGAACTGTTAAAGGTGAAAATAGTGCACTACTAGATTAACCAAAACTTGTGAATGCTAAACTTGACATTTTTATTGCACAAGACTTGTTGACCCCAAAAAATGAACTCAACAGATGCCGGGCCCACTCTTGCCACGTCAAGTACGGATCCGACGCGTTTCTATCGGCATAAGGACGATAGTTAGGCTTGAATGAACGCGGGAGACACTTTCCGGCAAAAGACAAAGATGTTCAGTAAAATAGTGCACTATTAGATTAGTCAAAGATTGTTGATGCTAAACTTGACATTTTTATTGCACAAGACTCATGTTGACATGTTTAGTTGGTGATTTGGTTCATTATTTAGGAAATAGTTGAACATAGTGAATAAACCCGAAAAACCTCTTTTGTGCTAAACCGTAGTCCATTTTTAGAATAGTTTGGAGGTGGTTGAGCTGTAGCAAGGGAACATTGAGATGAGTAGGGATTTTGTACATGATACTATCTTGTGTGGATTGTCTAAAACCAATGAGATGAAGATGAGGTGAAAGTCTTAAGTTGGAGGTTAGTTTTAGAAACTGGATGTCTAAAAGAAAATGGGCATTGCACTAATCTTTGAGTAAATAAAAACATATGTTCGAGCCTGTATAACTCGAGTGATTAAACCTGCAGGGGTTTAAAACCCGGTGCCATATGGTCATTTGACTTGGGAGTCATCAGCCTAAAGCTCGTTACAAGAGTTATATAGAAAGCAAATAAAAAGATATTAAAAAAAATTGATGAATAACAAACATACATATATGTATGAATTGCATTGATTAAGCTCCAGACATTCGGTCAATAGAACTATATCTCTAATACGATGAAAGTAACTTAGTTTAATCTTAGAGATTGAAGTAATAAAAAAAATAGGAGAATCTATACTTGTTGAAATGAGAGCTTGTAACAGTAAGACTAATCAAAAATGAGAGAGGGTAAAAAATAGAAGTGAATAAGTTCAAATTAGGATGCATCTCAGGAAAACTGAGTAAAAAAGAATAAGTTTGGGGTGTGTATATCTTTTGAGCGATGTGAGGAAATATTTGACTACTTTGGTTGATGTGTTGAGCTAATCATGACCTTAATATGTTGTCACGAGTTTTCACACACATACACGCCAAGTTATGCATGTAACATGTGGAGATTGATTTGATTTTGCATTGTTGTAGTTGTTCATTTTGTTTAGTACTAAGTCCGATCCTGAGACACGGCATGTTGTTGAACCATGTTTTATGTGGAGTTAAGTTTTAGTTTTGTTCGAGGACGAACAAAGGCTTTAGTTTGGGGGTGTTTGATAAGTGCAAT
>CAIGRS010191685.1:0-23130 GCA_903798395.1 Fraxinus floribunda | reverse complement strand
TTGAGGGTTTCTTGCTTGCCTGTTGAGACTTCGAGTCTGTTCGGCACTCATTGGACTTCTTTCAAGTCAACAATATCCGTGAGTTAATTTCATGGATACTGAACTTAAAGCCACTGTTGTTTATTTGAACCAAAATCTGTTATCCGTACATTCACGCAATAAAATAAATTAAAAAAATTTCTACTTTTTTATAATGCATTTTATAAAAAAAAAAAATCAATATTCAAAATATCATTTTTTTGAAAATAATAACGCCAAACTAGGGCTAGCTTAATTTGAAACGATATTCTACGCATACATCACAACTTATATATTTGTTTATTAATAAATAATTTGGCGAGATTTGACCAACTAAATAAAAATAAAAATAAAATATGTCATTAACCCATGTTAAATAAGTGCAACCATTTAAGTGGTAAAAAGATTTTGACAGTTTTAATTCAATTTATCGTCACTACATCAATTTGTAAAAGAATTTGTAAATGATGATGTATAACAAGCATTTTTCATTTGAAATTGGCCATTGAACTGTGTGCCGCACAAATGTCCCACATGACAAGCTATACCATCGTTAAAAAAAATTACAATTCATCCAAATTATCAATGTGAAATATTTCATTACACATCCAACTTATATTGTGATCACAATTTACTCGGCAAATTCAAAATTGCTTCACACTAATCACTCATCCATGAGATGTTACACTCAATCCATCATTTGTCAAATTCTATTTTCCTCGTTGCTGACGTGTTGTATGGAAATCTCACGTGGTAAGTTACGATCGTTAAAAAAATTACAACCCATCAAAATCATCAAACTCACAATTGGAATTAAAGAGACGCTGCGCAAATGTTATAATTGGGGAATATGTCTTTATAAATAGTAGCCCATCGCGTCCTTCTCGACAATTCGTCTTGTTTCAGTATACAATTTAACTATACGTAGGTGAGATAAATGAATTGGGAGCTAGACTTTTTTAGGCTAACACTGGGGACTGGCAATTAGGGCTTAAAGAAGCTTATAGTGAGTTGAATTATTTGGTTGAGTTGTTTTCTTTTATTGGTTCTAACTTGTCGATGAGATTTCTGTGTGACACGTCAACAACAGGGAAAAGAAACTGACGAATAATGGATGTAGTACAACGTCTCAAAGATGAATGAACATTTGGAAGCAATTTAGAGTTTGATAAATAAAGAGTGTTTATAGTATAAGTTGGGTGAGTAATGAAACATTTTGCTCAACTAATTGTTTGACTTATTTGGACGAAATTAAGGAAAGGAATGAGAGGAATTATTTGGAAGGAGATGAAGGAATACGAATGGATGATGAATGAAAGAAGTTATTTCGTACTAGAAATTTTTCTGGTGGAGTGAGACTTTTTGTGGTTGAATAATGGGGATTTGATATAAATTTAATATGATTTAATAGATGATAGGTAATGATGGATTAACTAAATGTATGATTATAAGGAGGCTATTTATATTATTTTAAGGAGTTAAGTGATTAGATGAAATTTTATTATTCTTTTTTACTATGCCTTTGTTTGGACTCATCAAAATTAAATTTTTTGGGGAAAAAAATTATTTTGTAATAATGAGTTTTTTAAAAATGTGTGGTTAAAAAAGAAAGAATTTTTTTTTAGATTTACGCATAATATTACTTTATTGAAAAATGTGTTTCAAAAGAAAAGGAGAGAAAAAAAAAAGTATTTTGAATAAAATAGAACCGGAACAAGGGCTAAAGAAAAAGGTGGAAATTATATGAAATCACATTTTTTAAATTCCAATTTAAAAAATTAGATTTAAAGTTTATTTATACAAAATTCAGACGTTAATTCAAACTTTTAATATTAATAATAATATTATAAAATTAATTAATCTATATAGTTATCCCACCTCATCCACCTCCCCACCTAAATTCAATTATAAACCCTAGTCATTTCTCATATATTTTCTCTCTCTATCCCTCACGTATCTCTTCTCTCACGAAGACGCAACCACCATCGCCGTTGTGAAGACGCCACCACCAGCGTTGCGAAGATGCTCAGACGTCATTGCAAAGACGCTGCTGCAACCGTCACTTCTAAAGAAACCAACAACGCTTCGTGATGCCGAGATGTCGTAAGACCATTGCAGTCGCACGAAAGGCCATAGCGTAGGGTCGTTGGATGGCTCAAAGTTATTGCAGCGACATAGAGGTGCTACGCAACGCCTCATCATGTAGCACTCTATGCACAACACCGACATCTCGATTTGCACAACACTGGGGCTATGTTGACCAACGATATCAAAGCAATATTGTGGGTTGTGATTTGTAGTTTGTAGTTAAGCGCCAACAATGTATGTAGTTTGTAGTTTCCAACGATGAGCGTTGTTGCTTGGGTTTTTCGACGAGCGACCACTTTCCCGCATGCGGCGTACTATTTAGATAATGTCATGTAGGTTGTGTTGGTGCGGGTGTATCTGTTGTAATTTTTTTGGGGTGTGTTTGTGCAACCACTGCAATTTTCAGGTTTATTTTTTTGGTTGGCGGTGGTACGGTAGATTTTGGCACTGGTGAGGTGGTATGGTGTGGTGGTGGATCGGCATTGTTGGTAGTGGTCGAGTGGTGGTAACAAACAATTTTGGTACAAGTTGTGTTGGTGGCGGTGGCTGCGGGGCGACGACAATCAAGTGGGAAGAAGAGTGTTTGTGATCGATAAATTGGTTGATTGTGATCAAGATAAATTGCTTAATTATGTGACCAAAAAAATGTGATTGTAACTTATAACTTTTTAAGTTGCGATCGAGAAATAACTTGTAATCAATTAATTTAATAATGTGTAACCACTAAATAAGTTGTGACTTATAAATTTTGTGATTTGTGATCTATAAATGAATTGTGACTTATAAAATTTTTGATTTTATGATCTATAAAAAAATTTATTTGTGACCGAGAAAGAATTTGTAACCAATTAATTCGATAATTTGTGATCAAATTTTATAGAATTGTGACATTAATATATTTAATTAATAAAATATATTTTTAATTAGTTATTTCATAAATAAAATTTAATAATATATGATGTTTGAAATTTTAAACCTTAAATTCTTAATTTTGAATAGGTCATAGTTAAACTTTTAGATATGAATTTTTTCCAAGTAAAAATGGAAATCAAAAAAGGTAATTAGTAAATGTTAAATATTTAATTTTAAACAGGCATTTGGTGTAATTTGCTCTTTACAAACGAAGTCACAAATGGGCCCATTAGATTGGTCCGCTAAGCCACTGGATGATCCTAAAGTCAGTCTTCGTCGTATTACAATTCTATTGTCGATGAGCAGTGTTAATAAATTATAAAGATTTTAAATTAATGGAAACGAGTGATAAATAAATTGATAATATTTATGAATTTCTCGAAAAATATAAATAAAAAGTGAGTTGAGTGATCGTTATAGTTTTTGTCTTTGTGGAAGAACTATAAGACATTTTTGATTTCTACGAACAGAGATGTTAAAAAATAATAATCACAACTTAATTCATATATTAATATGTAGTAAGTCAATTAATGGTTTGCTTGAGATCCCATTTTTGAGAAAATAGATTTTGTAATAGTGATTTTTTTGATAACGTGGGTTTAAAAAAAAAAAAAAAAAAAAGAATTTACGAGTAAATTTAGTTAAAGGAATTTTGTGGTTAAAAATGAGTTGGAGAAAAATACAATTTTAAAGAATGGAGCTTAAGCAGGGCTAAGCAAACAAACACCTATTTTATTCCATCATTGCACATTCATTTGTATCGTACATCCGATACCATAGTTGTTCAAACGTAGTATGTATGTTTTGGATTATGAATAAGAATACATGGCTCGTGAGTTTTGCCGGATTCATGTTTTAATAATTCGTGATTCCATTAGGTTGATAAAAACACATGGGATGTTTCATCTTTATCTAATATTAGTTAAGGGTTAATTATGTAATTGACATTTCACAATTAGAAAAACAAAGTAAACCAAAAATCATATATATAAGTTAAATTATAACATTGAACGATGAAGTTTCCTCACACGCTCGAATAATAGTGTGTAAATTCAAGTAATTTTTGGCTCTTGACGTCGCACATAAATATAAGTTTAAATTTTACAATTTTCAATTCAAGATTAAAGAATGTACACGCAATACGAAATGATCAAGATTTGCAAAAGAGAATACTCGTTGGATAGTTTTTATTTTGTTTTCATTCGTGGTAAAAAATACAGAGTTACGCTCCAAAGACAAAAAAGAAACTATTTTGAGTGATATTGTAGTCTCGTTATAGGAAGTGGATTGTGGCTCTTGTTTTATTTTTAGATATGGAAATAAGGTGACCCAAGAACTCGTGTCCTTAGGCATTTTAGTCATGAAATTGGTAGGTTGGACGATTGCATTCATTTTTCTCTCGTTCGTGGTTCTTGATGATTTGAATTAATGAAGAATGTTTTGTTGGTACGAAAAGAAAAATGAAAACGAGGTAGTTTTTTTCATTCTTGATTATGCAATTCAAGTCCTAAAGGAATGAGATATTAGATACCCCAATTTTTGAACAAACGTGCTCTATGTACAATCCCCTAATGATTGTACAAATAGATTTTTCCATTTCCCAATGTAGGCATGGATGGAGGAATTTGGCTATTTGTACAGCCCGAGGTGCATAGCTTGGGTCACAGCACTCTCACAATACGGCGGGCCCCGCCTCTGCATGTGATTATTTTAATTGCGGGCCCGCCCCTGCATGTGAGACGGCTGTCACCCGTGCTGTGGTTGTAGCATTGCTCTGGATAGAGAGAGCAGGACAGACACGTTAATTAATAATTAATAGTGAAAAATCCTTGGAGCATATCGTATATGGGACCATTGCAGAGTCCTTCATATGCCAAAGCCTGCAGGAAGGTGCAGAGACCCAAGTACTTGAATTATAAAACAAGAATGTCAAATCGGGTTTAGTCTTCGCGCCCGATCATCTTCTCGATGTTGCCATGATTGCATTGAATCAGATTGTCTAAATGTCGTCCAAGCAAGAACCCACCTCTTCATGCATGAGTTGTTAAATTGTGGGCATAATTATTGTTGTTATGCAGATTCAATACGTGGATGAACACTTGTAATTTCATTAAGAATAATTTTAAGAATTTCACCTTTGTAATTTCGATTTTGTTTTAATTTATCTTATAAATATGGAGCCGTCATTAAAATTCTTTATCATCATAAAACGAGAGAAAATTAAAGAAAATAAAGTATACGAGTTTTCTCTAGTAAATTGTAAACTTCTTTTCATTATACTGAATTACTGCAATGATAGACAACGATGTAGTATTACATTGAGACATACCTCTATAAATCTTGTATGTTCATGTGTGTCGTTTCCTTATTGCGATTTTATTACTTTTGATGGTTTAAAATTAGAGTTTATAATTCTCAACGGATGCAGCCGAGGCTGACATTATAGCTACGATATTTCTTCTTTATTTTGTTGTTTTGTATGGTGAAAAGCTTACACCCTTGCAAAGTTTGTTGTCTCGAGTTCAATTGAAACGGTGTGGCTTAAGAAGACCCCAAACTTCATCGAAGATCCTGTAATTCGAAAAATATTTGTAAATAAAACGTGTAACAAAAGAATTAGTCTGCAATTAAATAATACCGAAATAAAAAGACTTTTTTTATGGAGTTGTCGTCACTTTTTGTTTGATTAGTTCCGACTAATAAACTGCAGCAAATTAACTTTGAAATACTAACTAATCAAACATTTAAAAAAGTTAAAGAGAGGGCTTGAGACAACTGCAAAGCAAAGAGCAATATTGATTAGTCTTTTTCTGAACCCAAAACCTTCACCCACACTCCACCAATTGAGTTGGCAATGAAGCAACAGTAAAGCGAAATAGGATAGGGTCATAGGGGAAGAACTAAGAAGGGTCCATTAGCAGCCTAGCAGAGGGGGTGGGTGGAGTATACATGATTAATCATAAAATTAATATATATAATTGATATCCTACCTGCAATGGACAGGATAAAAACTCCCAATTGTTCATGTGGTAGAGATGACCGTAAGTATAGTTCTTTGAATGTATAATTGTTGCAGAGAATCATAAGTAAGGTTATTTTATCACGTCAGCAGTTAAAAGTTTTTATCCTGCTCACCGTGGACTGGAGATCAGATCTGAATTAATATATACACTGTACACACATAACATGCATATATGTATAGGACAACATTCTAAATTCCTTAAATAGTGCCCTTGACAAGAGGGTGCATGTCTTTGTGTGTGTATGGCAGACGGCTTCCCCTCCATGTGGTCACTTCCACAATCCTGACCCTACCCATCCCTTTTATATATGTATCATTTATCCATCCATTCTTAATTAAGTCCTTTAGCCCTTTTTCATTGCCTTGTCGAACGTCATTTTTCTGTCTCCTTGGTATACGTTTTTTGTTTCGATAGATTGCTGCACCAGAGAGGATGTGTAGCTCAAAGTCTAAATTGCAAGATAATTGTAATGGCGACGGTATCATCTCGCCAACTAGTGTGAATAAGCGACGAGTTCTTCAACCCAACATTAATCGTGTTCCTTTATTGGAAAGACCAAACTCGCTGCTAAAAAAGACGATTGCTGCCAAAGTTAGGCCGCCCTCATCGACTGCCACTCCTCCGCTATCTCCTAAGCTGAAATCACCAAGACTGCCTGCTATCAAGAGAAGTAACGATTCAAATGTTTTGAACTCGAGCGTTGAAAAGCTGATCTTGACGCCAAAATCCTCCAATACTAAAGCTTCTAGTGCAATAGTAGTGAAGAAGTCCAAGAAATCATCAGGTAGCCCACAACCTGGTGATAACTGCTCGTTGAAATGCACTTCCAGCTCCCTCATAGTCGAGGCACCTGGAAGCATAGCGGCAGCTAGACGAGAACAGGTTGCAATTATGCAAGAGCAAAGAAAAATGCGTATCGCGCATTACGGAAGAACTAAATCAATTAAGAAGGTCGTTTATGATCTTCAACATCATCATTCTTCATCTTTGCTTGCTAATAATGCTACTCGAGATCAAGAAAAGCGATGTACCTTCATCACTCCAAATTCAGGTAATCGAACCTTTATTCTTACATTTAAGATTGATGTATCAATTAATACCGCTTGATTACCACCTATAGATAGCATTATTCTATCTGGTTACTAATTTCATTTTTTCTCTGGTGGTATAGACCCAATCTATGTTACTTACCATGATGAAGAATGGGGAGTACCTGTCCACGATGATAAGTAGGTTCTTTCTCACAATTTTTCTCTTTGCTTGATTATAATCAGTATAGTCCCGAGATTGCTGTCAAATTGGCTGTCCATTAATACATTTTTAACACTTCAACAAATTGATGTGTTAAACTCCATTTGTTAAGAAAAGAAATATGTTGGGACA
This sequence comes from Fraxinus floribunda, assembly GCA_903798395.1. NCBI lineage: Eukaryota > Viridiplantae > Streptophyta > Magnoliopsida > Lamiales > Oleaceae > Fraxinus > Fraxinus floribunda. Next base: position 15,706 of record CAIGRS010191685.1, on the reverse strand, counting down.
GCCAAAGACACAGCAAGTTCGGAACAGCAAATCTAGACTCGTATAAACGCAGAAATTCGAAATATGGGTTTTTGATTTCTTGCTGTTGCAGACTTATGTTTGAATTGTTGGTGTTAATTGGTGCACAAGTTGGATCAGATTGGACTTCAGTTTTAAAGAAAAGACAAGACCTCAGGTGAGGGGCCTTCTGAATTAAGACTATTAGAACAAAAATTTCTTGTCTGTCATTTTTGCTGTATCTAATTGCATTTTATATTCAATTTCAGGGATGCATTTTCAGGATTTGATGCAGAAATTGTTTCAAAATTTTCCGAGAAGAAGATAAATTCAATCAGTACTGATTATGGTATAGACTTGAGCCAAGCCCGAGGCGTGGTCGATAATTCCAACCGAATTCTTGAGGTTAGCACCGCAATCGTCTAATAATACACAATCGTATATACACCTCACTAAATCATCTTTTGCTAGTAAATGACAAGACGACATTTCCAATTGTCCCATGTTGAATAATTCTCTATGTACTATAATGATTGTTAATTAATAGAAATATAACATGCCACGTGGGACCATGTGCATGAGTCAGTTGGCTTATATAATTAGGCCCCGTTTTGCAGGGATTAAAATCCAATTAAAATTGAAAATATGATCGTTATTGGATCCCACTCGTCTAATAAAAATCAACAATAACGACTAGTTTTTCAATTTTAATCCGATTTTAATCCCTACCGAACGGGCCTTAATTTATTAATGGGATTTTCAGGACATGAATGAAATGAATGATTTTTCTTGATTCAATTTATGATTGTTTACTATTTGCAGATAAAAAAAGAATTCGGATCATTTGAGAAATATGTGTGGAGATTTGTGAACAACAAACCCATAGCAACAAAGTACAAATCATGCCACAAGATCCCAGTGAAGACTTCGAAATCGGAATCCATAAGCAAGGATATGGTTAGAAGGGGTTTCCGTTTAGTCGGTCCAACCGTGATACATTCGTTCATGCAGGCTGCTGGCCTCTCAAATGACCACTTAGTCACATGTCCACGACATCACCATTGTGTTCAAGTTGCTCAAACACCAACCCTTCTCTGATCAGCTGACTCGAGATTGAATTATGTGTTTTTTATAATTAATCGACCGATCAAAAATTGATTAATTAGTTGATTACCTAACATGGTCGATCCTTTTAGGATAATAGGTTTGATGAAGCGAGTGTTGATTAGCTTATAATTAGTGACATGGATTAGGAAGGAAGGAATAAAGGTAGGAGAGCGTTGGTGGAAGACAGAGAACGTGCAAGAAATGGCAAGGCCATGTGTTGGGTCCATGAATGCATGTGCTTGTGAAGAGAACATCCACATCTTTATCTCCATTATTGCTTGCTTTTCTTTTTCTCTATTAGTGTAATTTTAATTTTTCTTTTTTTGGGTATTGTTTGCTTATATTTATGTATGTAATGTAATGTATACTTTGAATTTGTGAAAGATGAGCAATCAAGTCAAGCATATTCTCCACGTGCTCTCACATTATTATAAAATTAAGATTCTATTCCTTTTCTTTTTTACTTTTTGAGCAACTCATGGCATCTCATCACGACAAAGCTAGACCCTTCTTCGCGATGCAATGTATCCCACTTAACTGCTCAAATTCGTCTATAAACAGGGAGTTAATATTTGCAAATAAAGCCAATTTTGGTACTTTCCACACTGTTGGATTTGGGCCGGCGCCTCACTATTCATTTGGTTCTGATCCTTCTTTCTTTCTTTCTTTTTTTGGTGGACTGTTTTCACTTGGGCTAATTACATATGCTTCCGGGTTCCGGCCCACTTACCAAAATCGTATGTTTGTAACAAGACTTTGGCTATTGGAATACTTTGATCTGGACCATTCATTTGGTGCAATTGTGACCATTTGATCTGTGATTTTGATTTGTGACCATTTGTATGGCTTGGTGCTTTTCTAAGTGTTGGAATCAGTAGAAGAAAGCCTGAAAAACACACAAATGCTGGGAGAATTTCTTATTATATTTTAAAGAGAAATGATAGCTACGTGGATCCTGACAAAATCAAAACAGAAAACAACATGTCCCTTAAGATTAGAATTTATTAAAACCACTACAACCTAAAAACAAGGAAATCCTAATAGCTTTAACACTAAGTGATTTGATCTTAATGTTTTCTATTTTGATTCTTTCTCTGTAATCTTTGAGGCGTTCTCACCGTAAATTGTTAGAGTTTTGATTATGATTGATCCATGAGATAAATTGTATAGATTACTTGAGATTTGTGTTAAAAAGATATGCAAAAGAACTTGAAGAAATCTCATATATTTGTATTATTTTTTTTATGGTAGATACTCAATGGGTGAGTAGGTCGAAATCTGATCATCCAGGCCCTTGGTGGTGAAAAATTCCATCGTGTTCTTTAATTTTCTGCAAATTTTATATTTTCTACAAATTTTTGTTGTTAATCATGAATAAATACTATTTTGAAACCAATAGGTGGTATCACAGCTTGAAACTTTGCCTCTCAGGCATTAGGGTTTGATTTCTTGAAACCTAGTTCGCGTTCCTTTGTAGATTTGTAATTTTTCAAAGATTTGGTGGTTTTTAAAGGATCTGAAAGAATTGGTATTAAATCTGCTTCTATTCTTGAACATTTTTAAGGAAAACTTTTTTATTCACCTTTGATCTGAGGGATTCTGTTTCTTACTGAGTTTTTTTGGCAATTTGACTCTTCCCTTACCACTAAGTTGGTATGGTATCTTAAAACTCGTCCTGGGTGCTGGTGAGTTAGGTTGACTTACTTCGAGTTATGTTGTTTTCTTGATTCACTATTGAGTCTTACTGAGTTATTGTGACTCGTGACGTTATTGTGTATAAATAGTGTTCTAAAAAGTGCGCCTAAGCGACGTCTAGACGCGAAGCGTGATGAAAACGTTTCGCGTTGAGCCTAAGCAAAAAACGTTATTGTTGACCGCTTAATGCTAGCCTAGGCGTTCCTAGACGTGCTTAGGAACGCATAGCCTAAGCGAAAATTAAGCAGTCAATGTTGTTGTTGACCACTTAATGCTCGTCTAAACATCCCTAGGCATGCATCAGACCCAGATTTTAAGGATGACCAATTTTTTTCCTTTTTTTTAAAATAAAACTCATAGTCCAAACTCAGTAGCCCACTATCCTTTCAAACTTCAAAAACTCCAGAGAACTAAGAAGACGGAAGAACGGAAAAAAAGATAATACTTTGAAATAAATTGGAGTTCGATAAAGATTTAGATTAGACAAGATTTAAACTACAAGTTATCTACNTATTTTATAATTTTAGATGTTTGGTATGTATTATTGAATTATTGAATTTTTTTTACAATAATTAAAAATTAAAATTTAAAAAAACGTTTTTTTACGCCTAAGCTTGTAAAACTTGAAACTTGGCCTCTACGTCTAACCACGCTTTACGCTTTTTAGAACACTGTGTACTGGATTTTTGAACTGTCCGGTATTCTTTTTGTTGCACTCCTCTTATCGAAACTTTGAAGTTTCAGCTCTGGTATAATCTTCCATACTTTCTATTTTTAGTCAAATTAATTAAATTGTTCTTGTCTAAATTTGATTTGGTTATTAAGGTAATTAATCCTACTACTACTTTTTTTTGTCTAAGATCTCCTGTGAGGATCTGGGAATTTGAAGGAGTGGTAGACTCACAGGTCATGACCCCTTGTCAAATTTACAATTCAATTTGATATAACTACCTAGGTCATTAAATTGTTATATAATTTTGATTTACTTGAATTGTATAATCTGTCTTATAAATTGTATAAACTGCATGATAAGAAGAAATTCCTGCAATATTCTATCTTACTCTAAAATTTACATATTTTATAATTTTCTCATAATACCTGAATCTACTATACTCTATGTTGTATAACTTGGTTCTGTGATTTTTATCTGCTATCATGACAATTGCACACAAATTTGAAGTAGAAGTTTGGAAAGGAGCTGTAGGTTTTAATCTCTGGAACCAAAAGATGAGGGCTTTGTTATTACAATAGAGGTGTGATGTTGCCCTTAATGGATCATGGGGTACTGCAATTACTGCCTGTAGGAAACATGAATTAGATGAGGATGTTTGGAGTTCAATCTTTCTTCATTTGTCTAATAGTATGATAAGAAAGATGGGGAAAACCACTACAACTGCAGCATTGTGGACTAATGATCCATTTACTTAACCGAGGCAATGCCTAACAAACATTGTCGTGCAAAATCCGCAAGTGTACGGGATCGTTGACAAGTAATACGTGATGAGTTAAGAGTTATTATCCCACAGAGAATAAATTTCAATCAAGTGTATTAATTTTTATTCCAATTTAAAGTGAACGAACAAAATAGAATTATGGTTGATAAGTATTCTAAATTATTCTAAGAAAGCTTGTAAGATTTGAGTTCTGTATTTATATGGAATGAATGTATTGGATTACGAATCTACCTATTATTATCTATTTCAATTCTCAATTATATAGATAGTTTTATTCATGCATTCTTGACAATTGATAAATATATTATAATTAATTATCTTTTTCAAGACAAATTAAATCTATTCTAATCACGACCCGAATATATTTTTAGTCCAAATTCAAATTAATAGAACGCATTAAAGTTTAAATTATCTCAAAAATTACACACGTGATAAATATTATTCCTAATATTTATTGCACGCATGTTAATCAAGCAATATTCTAAACCTATTATGAGCCTCCTAATACTACAACAAGCAACTATATATTTAATCGGTGATCAAACAATCAAATAATAAAATTATGCATACAAAATTAATCACAAAAAACGCAAGAAATAAACTAAACTACTTGTCTTGAATTAAAAATAAATAATAAAAGGTTTCATCTTCATCCAATACATAAAATAATTAGCCTAGCATAATGTTATGTAATTATTGTTATGTAAATTAAACAAAAAGATGTGGAAAAACATCACCCGAAATGAAAAACAACGAGTTAAAAGTGAAAAATCAATTTCTTCTTCGTTAATCTTCAACCCGGATTTCAAATTTTCAATCTCTTTTGATAATTGCCTTTGATTCTCGTGTTAGCCTCCTTCTTGTGGTGAAAAATAGGATTTTCTATGCTCTCGCTCTTGTTCACGTCGTTCACCTCTCCAAGAAATAGGTTGAATTTAGTTTTTATAAGAATTATGATAAAATTAGGAAATTGGATTGTTTAGGCCCAGAAATGGCCGTGTGCGCGTGCCACTCACCGAGTTTTTTCTCGGTAGATGAAAGACATGCCCGTGCGCGCGTGAGAGAGAATTTGCCTGTGCGCGCGCAGCGTTATACAATTTTTCATTTGTTGCACTTTGGTCCCCGAATTTCATTCATTATTTATTTTGATTCCTTCTTTGTATTTTCTTGATCCTCCATCTTCCAACTCCGTCTAATTGAATCCAAAATCTCTCCAATCGTCGATACTAGGTCTGAATCATCTATTAGCATTTTGCTATTTAGTCCTCAAACTTTGAATTATGTTCACTTTAGCCAATTTTCTGCCCCTTTTCTTCAATTCTATGGTTTTCATCGAGATGCAGCTAACAAATAAAATATATACAAAATTAAGCCTCAATTCATTTAAAAATAATTGCTCTAGTTTAACGATACAGATAAGTGTATAAAATGCACTTATCAATCACTATCTTCTTGGACAATTTTATAATTTCAGATTTAATACCTCCTCCACCCTGAAAGAAAATATTGATAAATTCACAAAATTGATTTAAGATCTGGCTAACTATGATGAGAAAATATCTGATGATCAACAAGTTATTGCTTTGTTAAATGCTCTAGGTGATAAATATAGAGAACTTAGAAATACTTTAGAATATGGAAGAGGGCATTGATAGTGGATATTATTAACTCAGTCCTAAGAAATAGAGAATTTGAATTGAAATCTAAATTCAAGGACTCCAAAATTGGAGAAGGGTTAAATATTAAAGAGAAGCTAAATCAGAACAAAAAGAGTGATCAATGCAATTTTAACTCTCATAATAAAGAATAACCTCAATCTTCTAAATCCAGAAATCGGAACAAGAGTCAATTGAAATCTAAGAATCAAGTCAAAAAAATATTATTGCTATGTTAAAACTGGATATTTTATAAAAGACTGTTTCAAGAATATATGTGACATGAAAGGAAAGTCTAATTCGGATAGGTCTGCAACCATTGCCTACAATAATGAATCTGATATACAAGGAGTTGTCATTGTTACTTCAACTAAAAGAAACCTAAAGGAATGGGTTATTGACTCTGGTTGTTCTTTCTATATGTGTCCAATTAAAGAATGGTTCGCTGAATTTGATGATCTAAATGGTGGTCAAGTTTAAATCAGAAATGATATGACTTGTAAAATATAAAGTATTGGTAAAGTTAACATTTTGTTAGAAAACAGTCATATTCTCGAACTTCCCTTAACAAGGTATGTCCCTAATCTTCAAAGAAATTTGATTTTCTTAGGAGAATTTGATGATGAATATGAAATTAAAATTCACAAGGGATTTACCCAAGTGAATTTTAATTCTAAGGAAATAATCTCATTACCCAAGGTTAATGGAATCTATATACTTCAAGTTGAACCATTAGTTGGAAACATATGGCATAAAAGACTATGGCATGTTAGTGAAAATGGATTAATGATTCTTAACAAATTTGGATGTTTTGGAAAAAATAACATTAAAAGTTCAAAGTTGTGTAATTGGAAAACAAAATAAGTTGCATTTTAAAATTGGAATCCATAAATCCACTTCAATACTTGTTTACTTACATGCTCACATTTGGGGTCCAACATCAATAAGTACTCTGAGTGGATTTAGATTCTATAGGCTTATTGTAAATGATTTTTCAAGAAAAATTTGGATATTTTTTTTAAATCTAAATTTGGCACTTTTCAAAATTTTATACTATGGAAATTGGTGATTGAAAATCAAACTAGTAAGAAAGTCAAAACACGTGGAACAGATAATGGGCTTGAATTTTGTACTTTTGAATTTAATCTTTTTTTTTTTTTACAAGAATTTGGTATTTTAAGGCTCAGAACAACTACATTCCTCAGCAAAATGGTGTTGTTGAGAGAATGAATAGAACCTTACTTGAAAAAGTTAGATGCATGTTGTTAAGTTCTGATCTTCCAAAACTATTTTGGAGTGAAACTTTAAAAACTACCTCTCATCTGATTAATAGGGTTTTTTCTAGTGCTATTGATTTTTAAATCCCTGAATCACTATGGTCTGGAAACTCCCCATCTAATTCCAAACTTAAAGTTTTTGGATGTGCTGCTTGTTCTCATCAAAATGAAGGCAAACTTGAACTCAGATCTTTATAATGTGTTTTTGGGTTATGGTGAAGAGTTTAAGGGATATAGGCTTTGGGTAAAATAACAAAATGAGTTCAAATTCATCTTAAGTAGAAATGTTGTCTTTAATGAAGACGTATTTCTTTGAAATGGGGCTACAAATCAGAAACAACTTGAATCTATCACTGCTAAAAAAGCTATTTTGGAAAATAATAAAGATAATTCTGCTGCACCTAATGAATTGATTGAGGTGGAGACTATTCAAACTAAAATAGATCAAGCTTGAGATGAATCTGAATCTGATAATGAAACTTAGAATAATACTCTCGTAGACTATCAATTAACAATAGATAGAGCTAGAAGAAATGAGTTTCCTTCTACCAAAATCAATACTGATGAATTTGTTACCCTCTATTTTGAATTGGAGTTTGTCAATTCTTAACCTACAACTTTTGAAGAAGCCATTAACTACAAAGAATCCAAACTCTGAATGAAAGCCATGAAAGAAGAAATTGACTCCTTAATTATAAATAAGACATGGATTTTGGTTAATAAGCCTAAGGATCAAAAAGTTGTTGACTGTAAATGGGTCTACAAAGTGAAGGGGGTAAACCTAATGTTGAAGGTAAAAGATATAAGGTCAGACTTATGGCCAAATGGTTTACTCAAATGGAGGGTATAAATTAGAATGAAATCTTCTCACTTGTTCCTAAATATACCTCTACCAGAATTATGCTTGCTCTTTCTGCTCATTTCAACTAAGAATTGGACTAGTTTGATGTTAAAACTGCATTCTTAAGTGGTGACCTTGATGAAACAATATATATGAATTAGCCAAAGGGTTTTGAATTGAATTCTAAACCTAAAAGAGTTTGTCTCCTAAAGAAGTCACTTTATGGCTTGAAGCAAGCACCTAGACAATGATAGATCTAAAAATGATTTTGTTAAATCAATATTAAAAATGAATTTGAAATGAAAAATTTAGGACAAGCTAAAAAAAATTTAGGAATGGAAATAAAAAGAGATAAAAGTAATTGTGTGTTTTATGTGAATCAATCTTCTTATGTCAAAAAGATTTCAGAAAAATTTTCTATGATTGAATGTAAACATATAACCTTACCTATTGCAAATCATTTTAAACAGTCGAGTGAAAAATCTCCTAACGCTAATGAAGAATTTGATATGATGAAGAAAATACATTATGCAAATGTTGTTTGCTCCATTGTGTATCTTATGATATGTACTAGACCTGATTTAGCTTATGGTATCAGTATTTTGAGTAGATTTATGGATAATCCAAGTGAAATTCATTGGTTAGCAATAAAATAGGTGTTAAGATACTTAAAGAGCCCACTTAACTTAGGTTTAAAATTTCAAAGGTATAATCTTGAAGGGTATACCAATTCTCATTTTGCAGGTGATAAAAGAACATCAATTTCTTCATATATTTTTACTCTCTGTAATGGATGTATTAGTTAGAAGTCTCAACTATAAAAACTTGTAGCTCTATCTTCTACTGAAACTGAGTATATTGCATCATGTGATGTTGTGAAAAGACTTTGGTTAAGGGGTTTGTTAACTGAAATTGATTTCATAAATGAAGTAGTTAAGAGTATTTACAGAAAATCAAAGTGTCATACATTTAAGTAGAATCTAGTAAAAATTCCAACTGAGTAAATCATTCTGATATTGGTACTAAGATTCTGCCTTTGAAAAAGTTAGGAATTATTTGACAATTCTGAACATTACATGAAGGTAATCTGTTTTACTAATTTTTGTTTTGAATCTATACTAACTTCATTTATTTTGTTTTTACAGGTTGTTAAAGCAAATGAAACTTGTTAGTAGCGTTTAGATTCTACTTGGATGATCCATGAATAGTTCAGCAAGGTGGAGATCGTGGATTTAGGCCTGGTGCCTCGCTATTCATTTGGTCCCGATCCTTGTTTTTTGGTAGGCTATTTTTAATTGGGCTAATTACATGTGCTTTTGTGTTCTGGTCCACTTATCAAAATCGAGTTTTTGAAACATGACTTTGGCTATTGGATTACTTTGATCTGGACCCTTCATTTAGTGCAATAGTGGCCGTTTGATCTGTGGTTTTTTTGTTTTTACTTTATATATACACCTCTCTTCTTTGTATGGGCTTGGTGCTTTTCTGAATGATTTGTTCTTAGGTTTTTCTCGTATGATTCTTTCTTTGTAATCCTTGAGGCGTTCTCTCTGTAAATTATCAGAGTTTTGCTTATGATTGTTTTTAGTAAACAATTCGTGAGAGTAATTGTATAGATTACTCGAGCTTTGTGTTAAAAAGAGAGGCGGTAGAGAACTCGAAGAAATTTATGATTTCTTTAGATATTTGTATTATTTTTTGGTAAATTGTTTGTAAAATCGAACGTAATCTACTTGTAGATGTTTAACGAATGAGTAGGCCGAAGACTGAACATTCGGGCCCTTAGTGGTGAAAAATTCCTTCATGTTCTTTAATTTTCTACAAAATTTATATTTTTTACAAATTATTGATAATCCTAAATAAACACTATTCTGATACCAACACGCACATTCACAATTCATATATTCTTTATTTCTACTTGAGAAAACAAGAATAACATGACTTCCTCTCCACAATTCACAACAAAACCATAGCTACAAAGTACAAATCATGCCAAAAGATCCCAGTGAAGACTTTGAAATCAAAATCCATAAGCAAGGGCATATTTAGAAGGGCTTTCCGGTTAAAGCCCCCACCATGATACACCCATTCATGCAGGCCACTGGCCTCTCAAATGAAAACTCAAGTCACCTGACCACAACACTACCATTGTTTTTGAGTTCAGTCTATAATCACACTGGCTCGAGATCTAATTATGCATTTTTTTAATAATAAAATCGATCGATCAAAAGCTGATTAATTAGTTGATTGCCTAACATAGTCAATCCCTTTCGCATTATAGGTTTGATGAAGTGAGTGATGGATTGATAAAATCAAACAAGAAGTTGAACACCTCGTGGAAACAAATAAGATAATTGAGACAACTACACAAGTTCGTTCAGAAGAAAGATTCAACAAGATCAATGTATTCTTCATTTCTTCATGAACAAACAAGAATAACGTGGCATCTTCTCAAAACTTTTTGAAACAAGTACGACGACCTAGGATTTTAATTAAATCTTGACAATTCACAATAATCCAGCCATTACTCATTAATAGTCATAACTCGTGGTTCAGGTAACCTTTGGTTGGTTTCAACTGATCATGCTAATAATCCCTCAGCCATGGGATTGCAGACCTCTCACACAGGATGTTCAGTAACCAATAATTAGTCCGTCAAAAATAAACCTAGCTCGACTCATTTCCCATGACATTGCACTGCAACTACAGCAGCTGATCCGTTAAAAAGACCGGAAATCAGCTGCACCCATGGACATGGCAACATGAGAAGCTATAACTCCTATCAAACTAGTATCTCTATGCACGAAGAAATTTTAGGAGCAAAATTGATAAATCACACCCACGAAACGAGGAAAACGATATTTTTCGACAGACCTCCACAAGCTACTCATCATTCAAACATGTAAACCATTCCCATTGCTGTAAATGGCATCTAAAGAGCCATTAGCTAGCTTAGTTGGATTCTCATATAGGTGTGCTTTTATTGCTGAGTTACCATTGCTCATTCTGCATGTCTTGGTCGCACCTTTCTTCAAAAGAGTATCCAGCTGGCCACATGCCGCTGCTACAAGTCCTGTTGTGAAAAAATGTTATTATCAAGGATAATTGCCAGCGATCAAGTGCAATCCATATACACCCAACTCACAAAAATGCCTACGAATCCTTTCTCGATATCTAGGGAAATTTCATGTAAGAAGAACCACAATCAGTCGGCTCATTTTCGAAAAAGCAAATGAAAATTCAAGAACATTGACCAATTCAATTTCATCTCTAATTTTATTGTTCCTTGTAGCCTAACAAGGATTCTAAAATCTATGGTATGGCCACTAACATCATTATCAATACCAGGACAAAAGAAGTCAAAATTGCCATATACTTTCTGCACTCTTAATTTCATGGTGTCAGAAGAGAAGAAGGAACTATGAGCTTACAGAGGATAAATACCCAGGACTTCAAAATTTTAATGCTCAGAAACTTGAGATGGCAATAAAAAGTATACCTAAGAAAAGAGCAGATGGCTTCCCTGGTCTCGATTTAAACTCAGGGTGAAACTGAACACCAATAAAGTAAGGATGACTGGGTAGCTCAATGATCTGCAATGACATGCAAAATTACCTCACGAACAGCAGAAGCACACAAAAGCACAATCATAATTGGAAAGCACGGTGACATTACAAAAGAATTACCTCCATGCGATCGCCAGTTTCATCTTTGCCAGTAAATGAGAGACCAGCATCTTCAAGTTGTTGAACCATATCCGGATTTACCTAGAAAAGATCAAACTTTTTTTTTAAAAAAAATGAACCCTTATGGAACTGCTGTTAAGATAAAATACCTATCAGGAACAGAAATTTCTTTATATTGGAAATTGCGGAAAATTATGTCCAGAGCATGGTGGTTCTACACACCTCATATCTGTGCCGATGTCTCTCATCAATAAAGCTCTTGCTGCCATATCTGACAAAAATATCAATTTATTTTCAAGTTAGATATTAGAGGTTTAGTTCAGCATATCAGCAGTATCCTTTCTGTGAGTTACCAACATTGTGCTCAGTGAACAAGCAATTGCGTATTCAAGTGTACAAGGACAATGGACACTAAGAGTTACTTAGGTTACAGCAGTAAGTGGATGGTGTATCCTGCTTTGTAATTGCTTCAACTTCACAAATGCCTATAAACACCACATTTCAGAATAATGCTGGAAGGTACAAATGATGGGATTCTTGTACATGTTACATTTTAACAAGCATCCTATAATTCTTGGTTTATGTTGGTTCTGAAAGATTGGTATATTATCAAGGGCCACTTCTCTAACCAGACAGAATTTACATCGATTCTCATTTCAGTCCACTAATGTTCCTTACCACAGCATATTGATCCAAAACAACCCATCCTGCCACATGTCATGGCTCTACTCTGCATAATTTACAAGAAGAACCTGATTGTGCAAAGAAGCTTGTGTATCTGATATGCTGTACAAGAATGTTCCAATATTTTCTTCACCTTTTTATTCATAGGCCGGGATGACTTAAAGGCCAAAATTTATAGACTTACAGCTTAGCAGATGTACTTGGGGTACTCTGAAAGTGTGTCCTCCTTGATCCAAGGCGCATGGTGCCTCCCATGTGGGTCTTTGAACCCTGTTAAAATAAATGTGAGAATAAGTGGCTTAATCAAATTTGTATCATATGGGTAATATTCCGCAAACAAAAATACTAGGACACTGAACCTCTGGCATAAGTATAACACAAGGATTTTGAGTGTATGGGTCAAACTCTGTGCTGTTTGCATCTTGTAGTCCAAGGACAGATCGTGCAAACTCAATGACAGCTATTTGCATTCCTAGACATATTCCAAAGTAAGGGATGCTGTTTTCGCGGGCGTACTTTGCAGCAAGAATTTTACCCTCCACCCCTCTGTCACCAAATCCTCCTGGAACTAGTACACCATCGGCCCCCTATAGGGCAAGGATTTGTCAGAAGGAACAATTATGACATGTAATTATAAATGCAAAAAAGTGGCATATATCAGTGGTTGCATGAATACTGAAGTGTAAGCTATGCAGACCTTCAACAAATTCCAAGCTCTATTATAGGCATCGGGATTCTGCAAGATGGAAATTTCTGACATTGTAAGATACTGTGTACAGAGATATAATAAATTATTACAGTACATAAATAACCTCTTTTGAAGTGGCATCTTCAAGGTCAGTGGATGGAACCCAATTAATGCATAGTTTTCGATTGCAGGCAACAGAAGCATGTAAAAGAGCCTGCAATAGTGATTGAACTATGAATTAGTAATGGTAGCTATCACTCAAAACCATCTCTGACTCATCCATGCATATATTAAAATGATATGGGAATCCAGGAAAGTGTAGCATCTACAACTATCACAAGGATGTGAATGCAAAATTGTCAGCAATACATAAACGAGTGACATGATTGTATGCTGCCAGTTCAGAAAATCCACCAGAAAAATTATTTAAATCCAACTACATTCACAGATATCAAAACCAGATCATAAGAAGTGGTTGTGAACTTATTGTATGCTGTCCATCCATAAATACCGGACACCAGTAAAATTAATCACATCCAACTCTAAGGTGGTTTAACTCGGTATAGTGGTTTGGTGCAGAAAAAATAATATTGAAAAAAGCAATGACTTCAGAAAAAGCATGGACATTAGCATTATATATAAGCTATCTTCAGTCAATTATATAAACAAGCTCAGTGTATTTGAAGAAAATTACCAAAATCGGAAAAAAAGATTTACCAAGATGGAAAAAATATACAATGACCCCCGATTGATCAATTTAGTGAAAAAAAAAATCACTGAAAAAGGACCACTTTAGAGGTTAGCAAAAAATCTGGCTAGAAGAATAAATTATGTATTTAGCACATTATAGATTCCAAAATACCCCATAGTTTTGGGAATGTAATAACAAGTACAGCTGAAGTTTAATACTTGAGAAACTACTCAAATGCAGCAAAATTGTCTTCGTAAGTCGCCACTTTTTTGTACATATGTGCACCAGTATGGTTATCTGTGCATACACACATCTACATCTGTGATAGATTGGACAAGTATATCAAATTATTTTCAGTTTAAGATATGTACTCCTATTCAATGACCTCTATAAGCGACTAGGTTATCTTTCTTAGAACTGGTGTTGTACAGTTTACAGGCATGTTCAAAAACTATAGTATGAGCATTAGCCCTAATCTGCTGCTGCTGGTGCATGCCAGTTCTTCAAAACATTCAGCAATTCAAAATAACATACTATAATCTCTGCAAACTCCAAACAATAAATAGCAAAATATCACTTGTATATATTATGAAAATTAAATGTTTAACAATGCCACCACTATTTATTTACAAAATCAACCTCCACCCAAAAAAAAAGGGGATTAAAGAAAAGAGGACATTGGCACATTGTAAAGGCATCACCGGATCACATATTGCACGGTTGTGGTGAAAGAACCGTGGTAAAGATCATTTAAAGCAACATGTAATATGGGCCACAATTATGCCCACAAAATGGAGGATTCTGGCAGAGGAAAGTCGCTAACAAACTGCGCAGATGTTTTTTAAATGCCTCCATTTTCCTGGCAAGTGCAGCTAATAAAATAAAATACTTTAATGCATACACAAATAAATGAAATAATACATCTTAAATCTTTATAAGTTGCAGCCTTTCCAAATCCCAAAGCATGTGTATCACTGGGCATAAAAAACAAGGATAATCTTTGTATACAGAGGAAAATACAGTACAAATACGAATTCAGTTAAGAGTTTTTTATACATAAGTTACAGCCAGCTGCATGTCGATAGTAAAAAAAACTAAGTTGAAAGTACATCTGACACAATAAGTTCACCTTCAGCACAGAGAGGTAAGAATCTGCAAGGCCAGTGTACTTTCCAACCATGGCAATTCTGACCTGTAAACAAACTAAACAAAATTTGAAAATGTCGTTTGAAACAAGAGCAATTATGTCCAAATTCAGAAATGATGAGAACCTACAGGCTCGTGCAACTTATCGCAGAGATCAGCCCTAGATGTCCACTCGCCCAAAGCAGGTTTGAGACCATCACTACAGCGTAATACAATAAGATAACTTCACATCAACAGCAAGAAATAATAGAAACAATAGTGTCAAACTCCTAAAAGAATAAACTGAACAGAAAAAACCTTAAGACTTTTTCACAAACCTTTTGAGGTTCAAGGCTCTCAAAATCGCCTCATGAGCCTTCTGGTCCTAAATAGGAAGAATAACAGATATCACAGCACTGTTAAAAAAACAAAGTTTAGAATGATACCAAATCAGAGCATAAATACTTACTCGCAAAAGCAAAGGCACATGCCAAATGTTGGAAACATCAAAGATGGTGATGATGTTCTCTAACTGGAGGGCAAGGGAAATATATCAGCTCCTCATTTTATTTTATTTAGGGCAAAAAAAAAGATATTTCAACTTTTGTGAACTCATAATACCGGAACATGGCAAAAACGGGAAAGTTTTTCCTTGACATTCACATCGAGTTCCTGCAAAATGTACTAAGACTTTAGAAATGGAATATATGTGTCGTGTGTTGGTGGTGAAGAGGGAATGTAATGAGTTTAGCCATTAACGCATAGCCTGGTTTGTTTACTTAATTATACTAGCTGAGCTAGAACTT
>CAIGRS010191669.1:0-25926 GCA_903798395.1 Fraxinus floribunda | reverse complement strand
TGTACTCAAAGAAAACTTGGGCACTCTCTCTATATAAAAACTTACTCCTCAAAGCCGACCCCATTTTTATGATAAAAATAATCATATTGCAAATCAAGAGACACTTAGAATCATTCTTTTCTGTTGGACCATTTTTTGGGGTCAACACACTCTAAGGCGAATTCATGATTGGCCTCTCATTTCCAAAGAGTATATGGAGTCAAAACCAGCATCCGAACTTGAGATGTTGAACTCAACGAGTATGCCCTTGGCTTGGAGGACACCCTAATCTTGACTATGAAGGGTATTTTTACTGGAATTCAGAATATTGGTTAAATTTATCTCCTTTCGTATGAGAAAGATAAAGCTACCCAGATTCATCAAAATGTTATTACTTATTAGTACTTTCGTATCCCGGGAGAGAAAAAATTGCTCATTTAAATTCATGCTTTTTAAAAGTTTATGACATGTTTTAACCTTAATAGTTGTAAAGAATTAAGCGTTCGATTTTTCGTGTTTGTTGTGAATCGTTTCGTAAGAGCATGTTTGGGTGGACTTGTAAGAAAAGGCATGTATCTGTCTTACAAGTAAACTTTTAAGACACACCAAGCATGCTATGAAGATTAGTTTTACAAACACAAAAAATAGAAAACCTAACAATTAAGAAATAAAGATGGTGGATTGAAATATTACATGGCGTATAAAAGTAGGATCTTTATGCAATTTTCTCAAAACAAAATAAGATATTTTATTGGAAAGTTGCATGGTTAGTCCCCGACCTACGACTTCTTTACCAAGTTGGTCTCCAACGTTTATAATGAAATGTTTACTCCTCAACCTCCCATTCCCGTTGCAAGTCTTCCAATGGATGGGCATTCTTCATTTACAAGTCTCCCGACGGACGGGTAGAAGGGCTTGATTTAGAGCAAAATCTAGCAAATTGGCTAGGATGGAGATCGAAACTACACATAAGATTAGGTGGCTACTAGTGTAGGGATTGTGGTTAAGAAGATGCTAAGTTGTGGTATATGAGGGGTCAAAAGGAGAAAAGGGTTTGTGACTGGACTTTGAAGTAGGACGGGTATAGATCTAAACTTGAACAAAATCAGTGGAACCGTAAAATAAATAAATAATCAATTGGGACCAAACAAGAATCCATATGTTGCAACCCGATTTCATTTTCACAATTCTCAACGACAATCAAATGGTCACTTTCTCTAATTCTCGAATTGAATCAGCCTGAGTCAACCCCTGCTACTTTAGTTGTTAATTGGACAAAAACCGTGCATCGGGCCTAGTAGTTCAACAAAAAAAGGTTAAAAACTTATATATTCAGAAGTTTTGGAATAACATTCTAAAGAGGACATAATATAGGGTCCTTTGTAACAATTGTTCCATATTCTTTCGATTAATCATTCCAAATATTCAAGTGAGAGAAAGAAAACGAAGAAAAGCCATTGTCAGCTTAGGCTCTCCAAACAGGAAAAAACGAAAAACCCTTTTCCTCTTTGCGAAATTCAGTTAATGGCTAACAGCAATTTACCTCGAAGGATTATCAAGGTACAACCCTCGATCCTTGTATTGTGCTTTCGATCCCGATCTTAACTTCATTATAAAGTGAAAACCCTCGGATTTTTGTTTGTTTAAACTTGGTCTAATTGTTACTATGATCGTTAAGCTTGTTTATTGATTATAATGTTTAACACCTTTGTTTTCTTTGCTTTTAATGGTGTGATCTAATAGGAGACTCAGCGGCTTCTAAGCGAACCAGGTTAACCCCTTTTCTTTTGTATTGGCACTTTGTTACACGAATGCATTCGTGTGTTGTGTGTAGATAATAGAATATTTGAGCTTAATAGTGGACGGGATTAAATATGTATCGCCTCTCTAAAACCGCATTTTTTGTTTTGTATTAAAGCTTTAGTTTTAAGGTAATACAGTGATTTTATATTAGTTTTGCATTCTATTTCGCTTGTTTTGGAATCCTTTTGATTTCTCTCTCTTTTGGTTTGTACTTGTGAAGGTCTTTTGCATTTTCAGCTCTACTTCCCTTTTTTTTCGGGTTTGAAGTTTATATTTTTTATTTAAGTGCTCATCTTTTGTATACTGCATTAAGATCCATTTGTTTCAATCTTCACTTGCATTTATTGCCAATGTTTTTCAATATGAGTACTTTTTGGGTATTGTTAAAGGTTTATGAGTTCCAAGGACTCTTATGGTAGTTGTCTGGTTCTGTCTTTGTACTTTAGCAATCATTTCTGGTGATTCTTAAGGATGGTTAATGTTTAAAATGTTGCTAAGTGCTTGATCAGTTGGGCATTTATGTTATTAGATTTCACATTCAAGATTTTTGGGTTTCTGGATGCAGCCCCTGGAATAAGTGCATCCCCATCAGAAGAGAATATGCGGTATTTTAATGTAATGATTCTTGGCCCAACACAGTCTCCTTACGAAGGTAATTAGTGTTGACATTTTCTGTTGACTAAGTGGTTCTTGTACTGATTTTATATATATGTTATGCTCTTTAGGGAATGGAAAATTATAGTTATATAGGGACTCTTCTACCTTAAGCATTCCCTGCCTCGTCTATTTTTATGTTCTTTTCATTGTTCCGGGTGTCATTTCGTGGGGGATGAAAGTAGAACTTTCATTGAATTCTCATTTTGTATTTTTCACGTCTGCGAGGTTGATTTTTGGATAGGTCCTATTTCTGCATGTTTGCTTAACTCATTATCTCTTTATTAGCTGCAAAATATATAGACCACAAAAATGTTCTTAGCAGGCACTTTATGAACCATGGTTTGGCTTTATTATCCTCTGTTTTGGTTTATTATTTTCATAGAACTGCAGTGCCTGATTACAACATTTCTTGTGATTTTCATCTGATTGGATATATTGGTCTGTGCTGATTGATGCCAAGTTGTGTGAACAAATCTTTTCCAGCTTAATAAAGATAGTAGGCTCACACCTTCTGTTTGGTATGGTGGATGAGAAATTATATAGATATTCGAAAATACTGCAGCGATGAGATTACTTCATAGGATGCGGTTCCCATTTGATAATATTTGTAGTAGTGATGGCAAAAAAACCCGCCCCGCTCCGACGGGTTGGTGGGGTGGGGCGGGGCGGGGCGGGGGTGTCCCACCCCGAACCCGTCCTGCCCCGTCTAAGGTGGGGCTGGGCGCGGGGCGGGATGGGAGAGTGGCGGGGTGGGACGGGCCGCCCCGTTATCATCTCTAATTTGTAACGATCCGGGTCTCTGTACTCAAGATCGAATGGCACCAAATTAAAAATGAGTGACATAGATACACCTCATTCAAAGTCAAAGTCGAATGATGCGCACTGCACTTTGCTCTTGATATTAGAAGGAAATTGAAAAATGAGAAATATCTCCATTTAGAGGAGATTTTATTGTGCATCTTGATTTATGTGGTGTGGAGCTAGCTGGCTAATTGGATTTCAATTCTTGTGAGATTTTTTAGATAGGACTTGTGATGTTTAATGTAGACGTAGTACTCGATAAAATATAATTTTTACACAACACTACATTTGTGCTTACTTTTTACATTGAACATGTCACGCAAAAGGTGCAAGTAACACATTGGCACTATTAACTACTCCTTAGCAATCTTCCTTAAATGTCAACTTATTTATTGTGCATCTTAATCATGTGACATCTAATTAATTCTCAACACACTTGTCCCAAAAGGATGTCAACACTAATTTGTTAATCTATAGCCACGAATTCTTGGGATTTTGATCGGCTCATGTTTGACAATGATTAAAACAAAGTTATTTTTTTTTTCTCAAACTTATTTTCAACTGCATAATATCGTAATAAAATATTTTGCACGTAAATTTAATTTAAGTCTCTCATTAGGCAAATGTCTTGGGTTCGAATTTTGGGGGACGCGATAGAAATTCGTGAAGAGGTAAGTGGGTATAAGCTCACTTAAAGCAGACAGTACGTAAGCTAACGGTTTGGGTATAGAGACTCGGGTCGTTACAATGTCCAATTGGTACTAAGATTCAACTTAAGTCTCTTATTAGGCAGGGTCTTGTGTTCGAATCCTAGTAAGCGGGCACATGCCCATCCAAAGCAGATTGCATTTTTTTGTAGCGACCCAGGTCTCTATACCCAAACAGTTAGCTTACATACCGTTACAATATTATCTGGGAACTGTTGTCTTAGTTTGGCTGTGTTACTCTTAGCTTTATCACAACTGAATATGAATTCGAAGTGAACGTTTGAATCCTAATTTCTTTGGTTAAACCTTGGAATTCTTTGAATTGAATGCGATGACCTCCCATGATTTTGTTTGTTTGCTAGTTGCTGTAAGTTACTAGATTTTGATGTTGCAGGAGTTTTATAATAATCATGTTCTGTCTCTTATTATTTTTGTTTCGTTGGCTTGCTTTGTAGGAGGAGTTTTCAAGCTGGAATTGTTTTTGCCTGAGGAGTACCCAATGGCTGCTCCGAAGGTATTCGAATGATACTGCATTGCAACAGGATGGTGGTTACCGCACCATGTTTTTTATGAAGAATGTGGTTATGGAATTATATGATAGCGTCTTTGTAACCTAGTAGAATGGCGTAGAAAGGAGATGGTACTACCTCTAAATGTCTACCCTTAATTTCTTAAGGTACACGGACTTTGAACCTACGCAAGTGACAGAAAAGTAAAAGAAAAAAAAAAAACTGATAGCTTTAATTCTCGTTGAACATCTGACAATGATGCTTATGCTTGTGAATTAGTCCAACAAATGTGGAAAAGGTGTTATTTATTTCAGTTGGGAGGGGTGCAGCGGAGACCCTTGTAGGTGGCAAGACATTTTATTTCTATAATGGCCTATATATTTCATTGTAGGTGGAGACTTGTTCTACTTACGAAATGCTGTCATTTAACATGTGGCAGTCTTCTTAAGTTGAATCAATAGCAGTAGTAGTAGATACAACTGGAAAGTTGATCGCTATGTGGAATTGCAGATAATTTGTGACATAGGAAAACAAACAATACTATAATTGGATATGGAAGTTCAAAAAACATTCTATCTTGGGTGTAGGAGGCTACTATGAAGAGGACTTGACTTCCAGAATAAAAAGAATGTGGCGAGGCATTTCAATTGTAGATAGGAGAAAAGCTAGAGTAGCTTTTTTATTCGTGAGCCTGTGGCTTTCAATTTTTCTATGTAAAACATTTTGCTTGTATGTTTTCAGTTGATTGCCTGTTTCGCCTTGTCTCTTGATTCTAACATACTCAAAATTTTACTTCTTGAGGGAATTAATTGCCTTACGAAGTGCAATGCACAATGGTGGTATCGCATGCCTTCATAATATGTTCCGTCTCCTCTCTCCCTTGTACTTTCACGTTTTATTTGAGAATCTAACAATGGCTGCATATGCCCTATATTTTTGTTATGTTACGAATGTTGACCAGCTAAAATTGTGGTAACATGTTACAGCTTTAGATGAAAATTGGATTGGCCTACACAGCCATAAGAAATTCTCAATTTATTTGTAGAGCATCCCTTAATTAGCACATGATAAGTAGTCATGGTCTTGTTTTCCCCCCTAATCACCACCAAATATCAAATGTGGCAACTAAGAGGGCAGCTGCCCTGCAATAGTATCTTCATTTAAAGTTGGCATGCTGTTGCAGTTCCTCTTGAAGTCATTTCCGTATAAGGTTGAAATTTCAAGTTTCTCTCAATTGCATGATGGGAATAAAATGGCTTGTTTGCAACAAGTCTTTTCACTGTTGTCAAGATGAAACTGGAAGATATTGCTTTTGGATCAGAATATTACTTTACTAACATATTTATTCTTCACGTGTATCTCATGACAGGTTCGCTTCCTTACCAAAATTTACCATCCTAACATTGATAAGGTTTGTTGTGTTGGTATCAGTTTTGTCTTAGGCTCAATGCTTTGCATCTTGCCTAATGGATCTCTCTGGTGCAGCTTGGAAGGATATGCCTAGATATTCTTAAAGACAAATGGAGTCCTGCTCTTCAGATTCGAACTGTACTTTTGAGGTACTGTAATGTAAAGTAACATTTATTTACATCTCTATGAACTTATGTCCCATGAAGAAATAGAACTTTAGTACATTAGAGCAAATATCTTGATGTAATTGACAAAATGCCGTATTATCGTCTGAACCATAAACTGAGAAACGTGTTTTTTGCAGAGATAAAGATTCCAGCTTAGATAATTAGTAAAAAAAACATTTTTTATAGTGTATACTCACAAAATTCACTGTATTCTATTGGTTGTATTTAGCATTCAAGCACTTTTGAGTGCTCCAAACCCAGATGATCCACTCTCTGAAAACATAGCAAAGCATTGGAAAACAAATGAGGCGGAAGCCGTTGAAACAGGTATTGCAGTGATCCGTACATGAATTATAGCTCAACTTCTTTTTGTGGCATGACAAAGCCAAAGAGAATTACATATGCTTTCATTCCAGGTGGGAATTATGTGCTCTTCCCATGGTTGCTAATAAAGTTCATTTCTTTTCAACCCTGCAGCAAAAGAATGGACGCGTTTGTATGCAACTGGTGCTTGAAGAGCTTGGTGCTAACGTAAAAACCATATATGTAACTCATTGACTGTTCAATGAAGATGGAAAACATGGAAGAATTAGCTATGATACAAAATCGCAATTTAATGATCTACTCTATGATTGTTTCCTTGATAAAATGGGGATTTGAAGTTGTATAATGAGATCATATACTCTTGTTATGTCTCGACATGTGTCAATCTTAACCGTTAAGTAGATGACGTGTTGTGTCAATCTTCACCGTTAAGTAGACAGTTCTATTTAGAGGGTGTTTTCATTTGGAATAGAGCCTAGAATCGCAAGTTGATTGATGTCGAAGCTGAGATTTTTCCAAATCATTCTTTATGCTTATATTTCACTCATCAGCACGATTTTGGTTAAACGACACAGAAGTATACCAAGAAGCTATGAGTTGATCAAAATTTTAAGTTACTTTTGTTTAAAAAGTAAGGTTGATCGTTTCAACTTCCACGTATATTGTACCACATTTACATTAAAAATTCTGTACTCCATTTGAAACATTTAAACTCTTCCCTGGATACCTTTTCTCGTAATTAATTTGAAATAATAATGATTTTTAAAACTAATATAGGTTGCTGCACTGCATTATTCTTAATTAAATGGATCACATCATCTTGCATATAAATGAATTTATTATTTAATGTCATGTTTAACATAAATAGTGATGAAATAGCATTACTCAATTTGAAAACGATGAATACAAATAAGAAGGCAAGAATTAATTGAAAAGTGGCCAGCCAAATGTAAGTCACTCAATCACAAGAACTGGTAGCTGGTTAGCACTAACTTCTTCAAGTTCCATGCCGGGTTTTTATAGCAGGTGGGGACTGTTTGGAAGTTCGCAACTTAATGCTTACATGTGATTTTACAAAGTAGAAAACCTCTACAAGGGGGAATTGACTTTCAGCCAGCACACTGCAGTATTGAGTTATTATGGTAGTTCTAAATGCCCATTAATTATAGATACTATTCGAATCCTTTAGCCTTAGTAGTTAGTACACAGTATTGATTAAACCTTGCCAATATTCAGACATCAGGCATATTACCGAAAGGAAAGTTCACACGAAAAAGAAGTTCAAATTTCACTATGGTGAGTAAGATTTCCAATTTCAGAAACAAATATGTAAACTCATTCATGAAAAGAGAGGATGGGAAAGGTCTCATATGAAAACTGTATTTTATAATGACATGAAAAGTAGAAACAAGGGAAATAATAGATGAAAAAATTTACTAACTTTTATTGATTAAATGGTTGAGCAAAGAAACATCAATATCAATAACATCTAACTCATCCTTCTCTCACTAACCAGTTAAGTGTCAACACGGCATCCAATTGCTTCGATGTACCCCAATGTCGTGTATATATTATATGCACGTACAAATTCTCGTCTAAAAGCCAGCAAGCCATGCTCTCTGTCTCTCCCAGTATTTAACTAGAAGAGAGCATTCTTGAACAATTATATATACTTCTCGATGTATGCTGGGAAGAGTACGGCCTACTGGAAGATGGCGCGCCAAAGAAAGTTTGAAAATTTCGAAAGGAGAAAAAAGGAGGAACTGGGGAAGATGATAGAAATGAAAAATGAATGAATGAATAAAAACACCGATTGGAGACTAAGCAATGCAGTCCAAGTCCACTGGCATTTGGTTCTATGGCTCCTATGAGATTGAATATTTTGCAGTGGTTCTGATTATTTAGGGAGAACATATTGGTTTTTCTGTAACCCGGGGTTTGAGATGCAAAAGGATATGCGTAGTGCATTTTTGGTCTAAATACTGTAATGCCTCACTGAGGACTCCAAGACCTCGGGACTTGGGCAGATCATTTCCTTCACTCGGTTGCTCTTTCTGTAAATCTTGAATGTTGGTATGATTTTGATATTTTCAGCGTGAGCTATTGAGGGACTCTCTTCAACATCCACCTTCAGTAGGAAATAATTAGACAATTAAAGATTTTTACTCATGCTGAACTGATAACATACCTTAAGATCAAGCAGAAACCAAAGGGTGATGCGAAGGCACAATACGTTAAATCACTTACCTTAAGAAAATTTACCGATGGATATCGAGCACATAGTGTGTCCAAGAATGAAGATATCTGTTTACATTGTAGGTTAGATGATGCTTTGAAATGAACCACAGACGCACCTGCATTTTCCAATTATGATCATCACATCATTGTAAAATAGTAAAGCAAAGTGCGAGTCATGAACATTAATATGCTTACTAGGTGAAGAAATTGCGGCATGGAATTGCTCAAGGCCTGAAACCAACTCCACATTCCCACCAAATTTCATGTTGTAAACCTCTTCCCCACGAGATTTCTTCAATGCAACTTGTGCATGGAACAAAGATTCAGCAACCTCATTATCATTTGGGAGTTCCTTTCTCAAAATCTCATAATCTCTCACAGCTTCGGCCCATTTTTCAAGCTGTAGTCAATAGTGCATATTATGTTAAACATTGCATTCTGAATAAAAGCGGCAAAATCTTGCAATAATTTTGAGATCTGCAAATATTCTCACCTTAATATTTGAGGCAGCTCTTCGAAGTAGAGCTTTAGTATAATTTGGCTGGATACCAAGAGCCAGGTTGCAATCATCTACAGACCGCTCCCACTGCCCAAGCTTAAACCAACAAGCCGCTCTATTGCAGTACAGAACTGAGTTTGCAGGTTCAAGCTTGAGCCCTTCCCCGTAAGTTGAGCAAGCTTCAGTATACCTTTCAGATTTAAAAAGTTCATTCCCTTTAGTTCGAGCTCGGCCTACCAATGTCATATCGTTAAGCATAACTGAGACTTCAACATTAAAGCGATCAATTTGTCCAGCTTTTTCAATCGCCATAAGTGCCTTCTCAAACCTGCAAACAATGACGATTAATTCATACTCTTGAGGATACCTTCATTTACTGATAAAATCATAAAACTTTGAAGGTTCTGAACTCACTTTCCCCTTGACAACTCAATTTGGGCTTGAACAAAAAACAAATAAGCTTCCAGAAGCATACCAAAAACCTTTAATTGTGAAGGGTAAGTGGTATATGATTCAAGTTCAGGAATGTTCGACAAAGCCATATAAGCATCGTCTAGTTGTTGGAGCTTCAAGAAAGCCTCCGCTCTACATGCACAAAGCTGTGAGTTCACATTCAACCAGTTCAGATACAGCATTTCTTTGTCATTTCTGATCCTAAAATCAACAATTGAACGGAAACTTAGGGACAGCCGTACCTGAGGACAAGCATCAGCTCCAGAAGCTATGGCAGCATCAACTTCCCTCAATGTACTTCTCCAATCACCTACACTCCGTGAATCTGTGCATCTGCTCAGATACTTCTCTACTGTTTGCAACCTCAGTAACTCGACTGGATCAGGCTGATTGCCTGGAAAACAAAGGTGCTTCCTGGCATTCTCTACCTGTCCTAAACTGTGACTTAAGGAATTAGACAGCTTACAGCATAGTTCAGAATAAACAATGGAAATTCAAATAACGTAAATAAGAGAATAAATAAAGCAAATTACTGAACCAAATGGAAATGGGATTCTTTTCACAAAAATCTGGTTTGGGTCGATGAACATTTCAGTAGACATTCAAGTAGGAAAAATAGTTAATCAAACAGTATACTATGCAACAAATCGTGCATCATATTCTTTCATTAAACCCAATATTAGAATGGTGAATTTAAATTACTGGCATTCTATTCTTTCAAACCAAAATATTGGCTCAACTGAAATCCGAGATAGTCCCCCGATCAGGTAACTCGGTTGGAACTACAAAGGCAAAGAAGGAAAACATATGTAAAGGCGAGCTAAAGATCAAGGACAGCTCCATCAACAGAGCCTGGAGTTCTTTTAATGGTTTCAGTACCTGCAGGATTGGCATCCCAATTGGATTGACTGGGATTCAAAGCAAACAAATAGGCATAAACACTCCAAGAATTAATCTAAATAAACAGTTGTAGCAGAAGATAATAGACTCATTCTGATATATGTAGATTTTCACTACACTTCCAAGAAAATCGACATGCCATCCTCGCCAATGTAGACCAAAATTACCACATTACAACTCATCGATTCTCACACTTTCACCAAAGACTTTATATGAACATCATGCATAAATATTTGAATATGACTAGACGAACTCTGTAAAGATTATAACTTTATTACCAACTCACCTAATAAACAAAGACCCTAAGCGATGGTGCGCTCTCACGTATCCCGGATCCAACCTAATGGCCTCTTCACATTCTCGCACGGCCTCAGCCAGCCGCCTCAGACCCATCAAAGCCGCGGCCCTATTGCAATGGTAAGCCGCATTGCCCGGGGAAATTGCGATGGCCTTATTATAAAGGCATAAAGCCTCCGAAAAATTACCCTTCTTGTAATTCTCATTCCCTATTCTCTTCATTTCCTCAGGATCATTACTATTATCCACTCCCACTCTCCTCATTGCCTCTCCTCCTCTCGAGTAATTTGCCGGTCCGCAGTCGGTAGTTGCAGCGGGTTTAGATGCTGCACCACCCCTGATTATGCTGCCGTGGCCATAATTGGCCGTGCCAGACCCCAAAACGTCGGTCTTGGTAGACCGAACAGTCATGGCGGGCTTCAAAATCCTGCCGGAGGGGCAGATATTCCCGGTGGGAAACACATTGACCGCCGGAGAGTTAACCGATCCTCCACCGGAGGAGATTACCGGGTGCGTACCTGTCGAATAGGAGCGACTATGACCCGGCTTGAAGTTACGGATAGGTTTCGGGGAACTCTCCACCGAAGAACCTGATAGCTCGCCGGAGTGACTGTTGTAGTTGGAATCGGAGATTCTTGGATTATTCGAACCGGGACCAGCGGCGGCCCGGCCTGAGACGGATCCGGAGGAACCTGAACTGCTACTGGTGGCAGTGAATCCACCCGGGCGAGTTAACAAGGTCGAGACTGGTGAACCCAGATCGAGTTCTCGGAAGTCAGGCTTGTTAACATTGATGCCATTATCTTCACTGTAGCTCATTGTGTTCCTCAACTGATCCGTCAGGTTTTCTACTGTTAACTCCGACGTCGGCCAAGAATGCGACATTTTTACACACACACCAACTCAGTTCCTCACTGGAGCTTAGCAATGTGCATGAAGTTAAAAGGAACACATCAACAATGATGAAATGAAGTAACTGAGAAAGACTCGAAGACGTAGAGGAAAAGAGATCACGAGAGATAGGGATCTCGTGAATTTAAAGGGAGATGGACAATATCATCTTTCAAAGCCCTGAATAAACGCAAACATTACCTGTCCAAAATTTATTCAAATACTACCGTCCTTCATGTTAATGTTAGGCCTTACAAATATTATTACCTCCTCGTGTCGTGTCAACTTTTTATTAAATTTTGATAAAAATTAATCGAATCGAGTATGTTCTAAATATTTCGTATTAACATGCAATTATTCATCCAAAATAGTATGCAAACAAGTACCGTCAAAAAACGCAATCAATAGTCACTCTATAGAGCCACCCAAGAAATCGAATAAAAATGATGATTGTCTCGAATTACAATGTTTAACTAGAACTTCAATGAAAAGCAAGCTAAATTCAGAAGATTGAGATGCTATTTTATGAAAACTTTCCAAATATATATCTAATTATTAAGAAAAGCCAAAATCGAAAAGACATACACCAAAAAATTTAGCCTTTACGCTTCAAATCTTGTGACGTGTGGGACCTATAATTGCTCCAACTTCTACATATATAGTTTCTTAAAATTCTTATTAACTGCTTAGTACGTTTCATAAAATAGCATTGATTGATCACTTTCTTCTTAATCAAACATTTAGATAAATAAATTAAAAGCTTTTTATTCTTACTTTCCTTTCCTTTTTTTTTTTACAATTTTTTTAAAAATGAATATTAAAAACAATTATGTTAATTATACAATCATACTTGACAATAATAGTTAACAATATTGGTATTGTCAAAATTTCAGACCATTGATCTTGTTGGAAAAAAAAAAGGATTTGAATAATGACTTTAAAACCAAAAATCAAACTTACTAACCTTACCAAAAGTTGAACAGAGTAATGACAAAGAAATGAGTAATAAAATACAAAAGAAAAAGAATGACGAAGTAATGCCAAGAGAAACAGATGCAAAGTCGAGGCAAGAGTTGATTTATCCTTAAATCAATTTTGCCTCTCAAGGGTGCCTACAAATGATGGCAATCAATTCTCAAGATACAATGGCTATCTTCTTGTGCTTGTAGCATTCCAAAAAACAAGAACAACAAACCAAAAATTGGTTTTTGTACTCCTTCTAGAATAAAATGGAAATTAAATTTTTATGCAGAGTTTTGGCTAGGAAAAGATGAATTTAATATTATACTATCATTGCATATCATTGGGATGAAGTAATAGATGTCTCAATGGTCTTATTTACAAAGGATGAGAGGTTGTTAGTGAAGATGTACAAC
The DNA here is from genome assembly GCA_903798395.1 of Fraxinus floribunda. Taxonomy (NCBI): domain Eukaryota; kingdom Viridiplantae; phylum Streptophyta; class Magnoliopsida; order Lamiales; family Oleaceae; genus Fraxinus; species Fraxinus floribunda. Next base: position 12,915 of record CAIGRS010191669.1, on the reverse strand, counting down.
TCAAAAGTCAGCAACATTTGTAAAGGGTCGCAGCTTTTATTGTCGCTCGACCGTCAAAAACAGAGAGTTTATCGCTTGCCCGTCGCTCGAATGACAGCCTCACCGCTCAAGCTCTAGGCTAGCGATGAAGTTGGACAATTTTCCAACTAGTTTTCCACTCGTTTCTTTCCAACTTTGGACCACAATTTCTCATTCATCCGAAATTGAATTTGTCATTCAAATATACCACAACAATCTACTAAACAAGTAGAACCAATTAGTCCATTTATTTTCATAATTTGACTATCGGATCAAGTTCAAATATTTTGTCGAAATTGACATAAAAACCACTTTCCATTGTTTTATACTTAACCAATTCCAATAATCAATTCCACAATATGCAATACACAATAATGATATGCAGACTCTAACAAATGAGTACATATGACAAGTTATAGCACCAACATAGGTGGCTTGTGGATTTGAACCTTCCTTAGTTGAATACAATCGAAATTACTAAGCTAAATGGTGAACATGATGTATTGAACCATTCAGTTGTTCGTGTAAGTCAAAACAACTGTACCAACACCATAACTCATCTATCGAGTATCGACTTCGATTCTTATAGTTGTGTTTATTTTGGCCATAAACAACTCTTGGTTCATAAGTGCTTTAAGAGAAAATTACGAAGCAATTCCATTTCTTCTCTTATTTTATCTAAGGCAATAAACTCAGATTTCATCATGGATCAAGCTATACAAGTTTTCTTAGATGATTTTCAAGACACGGTACCATCTCCAATGGTAAACACATGACCACATGTAAACTTTGAATCCTTTGTCCAAGATATCCAATCTGCATTTGTATATCATTCTAACAATATAGGACATCTTGTGTAGTATAATCCATAACCAACCGTGTATGTAAGTATTTAAGAACTCGGGTTAATGCTTTCAATGGTCATTACTTGGATTTTTTGTAAATCCATTCAATTTGTTGACTGCATATGCTATATATGGACAAGTGCAATTGGTAATGTACATTAAGCTGCCTATAATGCTTGAATATTTTAATTGTTATACGGGATCACCAGTGTTTTTTGGCTAAGTATAAACTTAAATCCACCGATATTTTAACTGGTTTATCGTCATCCGTCTTAAACTTCTTAAATATAGTCTCAATTTAATGTGATTGAGATAATGTCAAATAAATGTTTTAGAGATTTTAATCCTTCATAATACGTCGCAACTCTCATATCTTTCTTATAAAAATGTTTTAATCAACATTTTCTTAGTTGAGATAATAATGTTCGAATTATTTCCCATAATTAGTATATCATCAACATATAGACATACAATCACATATCTGTTATGTGTGATTTTGACGTAAACACATTTGTCACATTCATCAATTTTGTCAAAACTTTCATGTCATTGTTTCGGTGCTTGTTTTAATTCATGCAACGATTTTACAAGTTTACACACATTCTTCTCATTTTCTTGAGCAACTAAACCTTCAGGTTGTTCCATATATATTTATTGGCTTATTGGCACAAACGTCCTTACGTTTGACCTTTAGTATGCAAAACGTTCATACGTTTCAATTTTTTGCATTTTCACCCATATTTCCATGTTTTATTGCGGAAAACGTAATTTTCATCAATTTTTACCCAATTTCTTAATTAAATAAGGTAAAATGATAAATATACCTTCCTATTTAAATAAAACAAAAAATAAAGAATTAATTGCAACCATACTCTCAAACATTTTTAAAAAGTGTAAATGAATCCCAAATAAATTATTAAAAAATTCCAAAAATGGCTCTCTCTCTCTCCCTCATTTCTCCGCCATCACCAACAGGAAGCCGCCACCAATTCCTCCCAAATCCCGGTGTTGTCGTCGCTAAAACCATTGAGATCTTACCCTTCAACCGACGCTAATACTCCCTCAATCCATCACAACCAAAAAGTTACACAAACAACTACAAATTCAACTCAAAATCATCCCCAAATACACTAAGAACTACACAACTTTTTCACCAATCCCGCCCATTTCGTCAAAACCTATGGTCATCCACTATTGCTAGCCAATCCACCTCATCTAGTGGCCCATACTCATGGAGAAACTTCACAAAAAATAGTACAATATGATGCTAATATGCATTGGAATTCTCTCTTTTTGTGCGCAGAAAACGTGGCCAATGTACCTCTTTCAATTCATGCGTTTGAGGATATTGATTCACATAATTTGCCACAGATTAATTCTCATCAACATCACACGACAGTTGGTGTAAGTTTAATTGCCCCAATTAACAACCCAATTAAACCAATTTCAACCATAGACTGCCTACCCAACTCGAACAGCCTGCCACCCCCAATTCATGGGCCCACCATGCTCCGTTCTACTAATTCATCCATGAGCATTTGAAACCAGGTTCATACTTCAATGGGTAAGCGTCCATTGATCTAAATTATTCAACAAATGATTACGTTTTAAGAGTCAAACTTGGGCTCGTGGTTCTTGGTGTATTTGGAGTTGATTTTGAGTAAATTTGTGGTTGTTTGTGTAATTGTTTGATTGTGATGGATTGACGAAGTATTGGCATTGGTGGAAGGGTGAAATTTCAATGATTTTGGAGGCGGAAACACGATGGATTTGGAAGGAATTGGTGGGGACACCATGGTGGCGGTGGCGGTGGTGGAGGAGAATGAGAGCGAGAGTGAGCCATATTTTTGAATTTTTTTAATAATTTATTTGGAATTTATTTGCACCTTTTAAAAAGATTTAGGAGTGTTGTTACAATTAACTCTTTATTTTATTTAAATAGGATGATATATTTGTCATTTTACGTTTTTAGATTTAGAAATTGGGTAAAAATTGGTGAAAATAATTTTTCCCAATGAAACATGGAAATAGGGATGAAAATGTAAAAAATTGATATGTCATACGTTTTGCACACTAAAGGTCAAATACGAGACATTTTGTGCCAATAAGTCATTTTTTTTTCTTCTAATTCATTATTTAGAAATGCAGTCTTAACATCTATTTGATATATTTTAATATTATACAATGCATCAATTGCAATTAATACACATATAGACTTGATTCTTAATTTCTTGTAACATGTGAATGAATATCGAAAAAATCTAGTCATTCTTTTTGTTTATACTATTTGACTACTAGTCTGGTCTTATACTTGTCTATTGATCCATCCGACTTCAATTTCTTTTTCAAGATCAACTTGCAGCCTAAAGCTTTGTTTCCCGGAGGAAGTTCAACCAATTCCCAAGTGTGGTTATTTATGATGGATCCAATTTCATTATTAACCACTTTTTTCTATAAAAGAGTTTTAGGAGTGGACATTACTTCATTAAACGTCATTGGATCGTTTTCTAGTAGATATGTTAGAAAATCTGGATTAAATGTCTTATGAATCATTTGCTTTTTATTGCGCCTTGGTTCTTTATCTACTCGATGATTATCATTTGTTTGATAGTTTCCATTTAGTATCATAAGTTCGTTTGTGTGAACTTACTTCTTTATCTTTATAAGGAAAAATATCTTGAAAGAAAGCAAAATTCATTGATTCAATGATAGTACCTACATGTACATCAAGTTTTTCAGATTTATGAACCAAAAATCGATATGCACATTCTATTGTCTTAGGTAAAATCTCTAAACACCTCCACACCTTAAGATGTTTGTATGAGTGTTTTCGTCATTTTCATAACTCATAAAGTGATTCAACCTTACTCTTGTGTGGTATTTTATTAAAGATATGATTTGCGTATAGCTTCACCCCACAAGTTTTGAGGTAAGCTTGAATTAATCAACATTGCATTCATCATTTCCTTAAGTGTACCATTTTTGCGTTCATCAATACCGTTAGATTGAGGTAAGTATGGTGTTGTAGTTTGATGAATAATTCCAGATTCTGAACAAAATTCTTCAAGTTGTGCGATATATTCTCCACCTCCACCTACATCACTACGAATTGTCTTTATTCATTTTCCAAGTTGATTTTCAATTTCAATTTTATATCATGTAAATACGTCCAAAACTTAATTTTTACTTTTTAACAAGTATACATAACAATATATTGTACTATCATTTATGAATGTAATGAAATACTTTTTACCACCTTTTGTTTGGATGAATTTTAAATCACATATATTTGTGTGAATAAATTCCAAAGGTGATGTGCTTCGTTCAACCGAATGAAACGGCGTTTTGACTAACTTAACATCTACACAAATTTCGCATTTTCCATTTATATTAAAATGCATACTAGATAATAAACTTAAATTCATAATTTGCATATAGAACTAAAATTTACATGTCCTAATCTATGATTTCATAAATTAGACGACTCAAGAATATTAGTAAAAGAAGATATTTTATTCCTTGAGTTATTCGGTACAATAGTAAGGACATTCATCTTAAATTATTCATATTTTACATAGCATTTGCCTATATATAAACTATTCATGGTAAGTACAAACTTATCAGATACAAAGACAAATTTAAAATCATTCTTTCTTAACAAAGATCTCGACACTAAGTTCTTACGAATATCCGGCACATGAAGAACATTGTTAAGACTAAGTTCCTTGCTCGGTGTCTCATCTTCAAAATTACTTTGCTTTATCCTTCCACTTTTGAACTTGAAGAGTTTTCCATGAACGGTTTTTCACCTTCGGTTGGGTTGTAGGATGAGAACATGTTTTCATCTGCACAAATATGACAGGTAGCACCTATATCCACACACCATTCCATGAGATGTCCAACATTGTTGCATTCTGAAATAACGTTCGACAAGTTTATATCTGATATACCATCAGATATTGCATCAGATTCAGTTATATCACTTGAGCTTGCATCTTAGGTTTGCGACAAATAATAGAGCGATGTTCGACCTTTCCACAATTATAGCAATTGCCTTTGAATTCTTTGCATTCTTCTTGGAGGGTTCGACAAAATACTTTCTTTTCTTGCTCTTGTTATTTGATTCCACCACATTAGGCTTAACTTATAGTATATGAATCTCAACACGCTTGTTCGAATTTCTGTTGTCTTCTTTAATTCTCAACCGGACGACGAGTTCTTCAATATTCATCTCCTTGCACTCGTGCTTGTAATAATTTTTAAAATCCTTCCACGAGTGGAAGTTTCTCGATAATTATCGCCATTTAAAATGATTCACTTAAAGACATGTTCTCTGCGTGAGAATTATCTGTAATTCTTGTACTTGACTGATGATCGTCTTTGAATATACCATTTTGTAGTTCAAAAATTTCCCCACGATAAATTTTTTAGTTTCAACGTCTTCAGTCTTTTATTTCTTCTCCAAAAACTCACATAGTTCATTTGCAGATTTCATGAAACTATACACATTGTATAATGTGTTATCCAAACCATTCAGTGTGTAGTTTTTGCATAAAAAGTCTGAATGTTTACATGCATCCAATGCTATTAATGATGTCCTGTTATTTTTCCCTTCTTGCACGACAAGAGCATCTTCCTTCAAGAATTTTGCCAAATTTAGGGATGTAAAATAGAACAACATTTTCTGTTGCCACATCTTGAACTCAACCCCACAGAACTTCTCCGATTTTTTTCCACGTGGAACGGAAACTGTATGAATGGTGGGAGGGGCAACCGCAACCAAAGGAATTACAATGGTAGGAACCAAGTTAGGTAAAACTCCTTCTGAAGTTCCCATATTTGAAGTATCTTTCGAAGAGGTATTGATATTGTTAACCGTACTAATTTTCGTTTACACAAAACAGAAGACAAACCAAAAAATCAAAAATCAAGAAGGAGTAGAGGAAGTTAAATCGAAGCGAAATCAATTTAACCAAATAAAATTGAAGAATAAAGTCATCACTCAGAAAATCGACTAAAGCTTGTTGAAAAAAAAAAAGGATTTTGAGTGATGACTTTAAAACCAAAAATCAAAACTTATCAACCTTACCAAAAAGTTAAACAGAGTAACGGCAAGAAAATAAGTAATAAAAAACCAAAGAAAAGGAATGTCGAAGTAACGCTAAGAGAAATGGATGTAAAAGTCAGGGCAAGAGTTGATAGCCCAAAACGGTGCCTACGGATGATTGCAATCAATTTAAGATACAACAACTATCTTCTTGTTTTTGTAGCACTCCAAAATACAAGAACAACGAACCAAATATTGATTTTTGTACTCCTAGAATGAAATTGAAAACAAATTTTTATGGAGAGTTTTGATCAGGGAAATATGAATTTAATATTATATTATGATTGAACATCATTGAGATGAAGTAATGGACGTCCCAAGGGTCTTCTTTGCTGTAACTCACTTCTCGCTCGTGCGTCTGAACAGAGAGTCTGTCGCTCAACTATCGTTCGAGCGATAGCCTCACTGTTCGAGCGCTAGACTAGAGGCAAAGTTGGACAATTTTCCAGCCAATTTTCCTCTCGTTTCTTTCCAACTTTTGATCGCCTCATTCAATCGAAATTGAATTTGTCATTTTAAATATACCACAACCATCTACTCGATAAGAGAACAAGTTAAGTCTATTTAATTCCATAATTTGACTATCGATTCAAGTTCGACTATTTGGTCGAAGTTGACACAAAAATAACTTTTCCATGATTTTATAATTAACCAATTCCAACAGATTTCAAAAAATAAAAAAAAATTGAAATTAATAAATATAATTTTGTCAAATGTTATTTGTCAACCAATATTTTCAAGGACCGCACTACATGAACAAAGTTACAACTTTACCATATTGTAAAACTACATTGTATATGAGCTTGATTGGTACAACTCAAAATTCAATTAAAATTGAAAATATAGCCGTTATTGGGTCACACTCGTCTAATAAAAGTCAACAATAACGGTTATTTTTTCAATTGTAATCCGATTTTAATCACTACCGAACACGCTCTAGTCCATTTGCGTGGATTTTCAGAGGGTGTTTGGTAGAGATTAAAATCAGATTAAAATTGAAAATATAGTCGGTATTAAGCCTCACCTGTCTAATAAAAGTCAATAATAACAGCTAATTTTTTAATTTTAATCCAATTTTAATATCTACCGAACACGCCCATAATGTTTGACACTCATTTTTTTTTCATTTTCATTTTCATTTTCATTCTTTTTCTTTATTTCAACCACACATTCTATCAGTAAAATAATATTACACATAAACCTAAAAATTCTCCTTACTTTTTAACCACACATTCTTCCATCAATCACTATTCAAAAACCAATTTTTCTTCCAAAATAGATGTCAAACATAGGCCATGATTCTATTAAAAATATTAACACCCATGTTTTTTCCATTCTCATTCTCATTCTTTTTCTCTTTCTTCATTTCAACCACACATTCTATCAGTAAAATAATATTACACATAAACCTAAAAATTCTCCTTACTTTTTAACCACACATTCTTCCATCAATCACTATTCAAAAACCAATTTTTCTTCCAAAATAGATGTCAAACATAGGCCATGATTCTATTAAAAATACACGCAAATGCATTAAAAACTCCAGCTAGAATTTCGAAAGCCTGTCCAAATACCTTATTCTTCCATTAATACCCCTACACTTTCCTTGATTCACGAAATGCTGAGGAGGTCATAACAGTAGGTCGACCTCCTACTCTCCTAGGGAATGAAGAGTCGTTTCAGTGAATTAAGGCACCAAATATGGATAATTTTGGAAATTCAAATTACGGTCTGGACATAACCAGCTGGCCATGTGCTGGAGATGCGCTGCCAGCTGGCCCATTCATGAAATTATAAGTAATTACAATGGCATCCAGCTAAGAAAATGATGGAAAATTAACGGCGTTAGGTTAGCGGGTCTGATGCCCAGAATATTCTGAATTTCTTCGAAATAACCGTCAGTTTCTACGGGACCGAGGGAAACGTATGGTGACAGTGTTATCATCCTGCAATGCCAGATCAGCAGTAATCACTACCGTTCAAAATGATATGTTACTGTACGATGCGCTGAAGATAATTTGGAAGTACACATTTGTTCGACACAATCTGATTGGAGAGAGAGAACGTCTTGTCCAAATGCCGTAACCTATGGGTGAGTTAAAAGTTAAAACTCACCATATATCCTCCAGAATTGAACTCCGAAATTCCAACCCAAGTTCCAATCTGCATCACTTCGAAGCTGCTTTAACAAATAGCAATATGAGACCACCCCATCTCTAGCATGCTCCTTATTGCGCATCTACTCCATAAAAATGCTTCAACATTGACTCAAACCTGAAGCCTCCAACTTCTATATAAACTAATGTAGGAAGATGAAACTTTATAACTAATGTAGAAAGATGCAATCATTTGACCAAAAGTTGTAGCTTATGAAAATGTGCATTGTAGGATAGGAAGATGCAACCACTTTGTCCTTGCATCTCCCTACATAGAAACCCTTTCAAAAAATAGTTATTTCGCCATTCGAGTCTCAATCTGGAACAAGAGAAAAAAGAACTAGAAATAGAAATGTTACTCCGAAGAAGATAAAGAATGTAAACAGAAATTTATCTATTCAGTCAAACAAGAACGAAAACGTATTTTGGCCACTCTCCACACGTGCATCGGTGCAATCACGTTAAAATTTTGTGCAAAATATGGAGAATCGACTTTACAAACACAGGGGTTGCCCTGGGCTCCATTCATATTAGAACTTGACATATTGACTGACCGAATCATCTCTTAAAAGATTGTCACTAGAGGATGGATTAGGTCGATTGCTTCAATCTGAAGCCAAATAGGAGGATGATTCATAATGCAAATAAACCCCCAAAGCCAATATATATATATATAACCCCCGCCATTCTAGCAGCACAACATAATAAGCAAATATCAACAATCTTAATGCAAATAAAAATCGATAGTATGATCGAACTAGCATATCACGTGAACTCATTTTCTTCACTTTTTCGTCATCATCTTAACGTTCAGCTGGGGTGCTCCTAAGTATTAATGAACCACGTCGGCGGCCACCAACAAGCACTTCTTTTAGTCGAGATATGGGATTAAGAATTCTGCCCATCCTCAGTACCTATGAGAAATAAAAGTTACTATATCAAAATAGAGTTAAATTATTGAAGCTTTGGAAACAAATTTTCAATTATTGCTACTTCTAACATTACATTTCATGTCAACACCATAGTTAAATATATATTGGATCGCCTAACTCATTGGCTAGCCTAAACACTTGAGAGATGACCTCAAGCTCATCAATGGGTTTTGGACCTCCTCTTTACAGTCAAGACAGAGAAAATATATGATCAAGTCAAAACTCCTTCAATGACTGAGGATCCTCCAGCCATTACTACAAAGGAAAAAATAAACGTAATCGGAATTTTGCAATTCGGTAGGAAACCAACCATTATCATTGTAGTATCGGATTTCCAGCTTTGTTTCCAGGAAGCAGTTGCTGTTCAGAACCTAATCAGTCATCAGTGAGTATTGCCATACAAGTTGGTGAATTATTAATTCACATTCTTAAAGCTCGAGAGGCTTGCTACATACATCCACTATTTCGGTTCCATCAACAAATCGTGTCTTGCACTCAGACATATTACATCGATCTAAAAAAAAAAAAAAAAAACCCAAACTGGCGAGCCTTTGCAAATTGCAACAGCCCAAGAAAGATCCTTCTATTTTTTATTTTTTCCTTTGGGCAAAGAGCAGTTAGATACATCATACATGGGTACATGCCACACTCTGAAGTACTCTTGCAACCATGTAGACAACTAACTCTACTTTAGATCAGGTCAAGGATCATACTAAGGGTCTTCACTGGATGTTTAGCATCAGAAGTCTAATGTCCTCCTCTTCATTTTGTTTTTGCTGATTTTCCCCTGTAGCAGCAGGGAATAAGTAATGAAAGATAAGTCCACTGAGACATGCCTGACACTGGTAATGGATTCAAAGTGACCAGATGGTGACATATGTTTCCAAATCCTCATTCAGTCCGCTATTCACCATCCATCTTTACCGTGCAACAAGCAATCAAACATTCTTCTATAGGTAACAAGAAACAATGGGTATCTTATCACATGGGATTCCATATACACACCATCCTGCCCCCACTTTTCCGTCAATTTCTAGTAATTACGAACAACATGAACACTCAAAATTGAACAAGAAATCAGATATCTACGAAACAAATCATGTAAAATTATTGTAGTTGGTTATTGTGATTATCTGAAAGAAACTAAAAATGCTACCTATTTATATCAGATACACTAAAATAATATGTATTTTCCAGATTATTAACTGTACCTCATCATTGACGCCAAATTGCCACTTGAGGTGCAAAACTTGCCACCTTTCTTGCTGCCACTTCTGGCCAAGAATTACAAGCCCCATGACAGCAGCTGCAACGAAAATTGACCAAAATGTATTCGCTTCTTTGGCTTGGGCATATAGAGAAGCAGCATGCCTTTTCCACCAAGCTTCACAAGGAATGTCAGCACCATCATACTTATCTTCCTCAACAGGCTTTTGGAAATTTGACATGCCTGAATCTGAGGCATAGTAAGAAGGTTCAAGAATGTCTTTAATCTCTAGATCTTCCTCAACAGTGTCGGAATTTCCCATGGTTGCTTCGCTATGGAACGAACTAAAATCAGCAGTGCTGTACATACTCTGCTCTTCATCAAAGGCCATATCTTTTTCGAAGTCTGTACCACTGGTTGAGAACCTACTACTCTTATCATCCAAAATCTGAATTCTGGGAAATTCATCAGATATCATCCCTTTGATACTCACAATTTCTTCTTCACTTGCTTTCAGTTTACCCCTTTCCTTTGCAAGCAACTGAGGATTATCATCTTCACCTCCTTTTTCGCTGCATATCATATTGTATTCAGGTTCCAACAGCAAGTTCTCATGCCGAGTTGGAGGAAAACCAAAATGACCAGACATAATCATTGCATGAGAAGGTTCATCATCATTCCCTGCACCTAAATCGCCCTGATTATCATCACTAGAATCAACCTGTTGAGGACCAGGAGCAGCAGCATATGCTGATGCAGTGAGTGATACAACTTCCCATTCATTTCCTTTAGAAGCAGTTTCCTCTCCCTCGTTATCTGCCATCTATAAGAATAACAAGTTTTACCGAGACCTTATCTGTCAGAAAAAAATGGGAGGGAACAAAGGAAAAGAGGTAAGATCAGAATATCCGAAAGCAGGAAATACATGGAACCTCGTGACATCAACCTATGGAATAGAAAAACAGAGCCATAAAATCACTATTTATTGAAACACATAGATAAGTAACACATATAGAATGTACAATGCAATCATATATTACACGGTCAGTCATGTCGGCAAGCGATGTCATACTTGGGAGAAAATCTTGGGAAAGATAATTTATTTGCACAAAGATTTCACTTCTTGTTGCAAGAACAATAACTAATAGTCTTGTCATGCATTAACAAGAACATTGATAGTATTGAATGCTGCCAAAAAGATACTATACATAACTACTTCAAAGTCAAATTTAGGAAACTTGAAAGTCCAAGGCGCAATTTGGCGAAAAGAATATTGAGTTCCTAAATTTGTTAATTGAGTCTATAAAAAAACCCACACGCAAACATAACATATATGGTTTATACTGTACCCAATCAATTAAGCTACTTTGCCCAAATCCGGTTGCCCACTTGGTTGACCTAACCTCACATGGGGTGTGGACCGACGTGGGACCCGCATGAATGAATAAAAAATGGAAAAAAAAATGCTTCCCTCCCCCCCTATGTGTGTGTTCGGTCCCTAGCAGTGCAGCTTGGTTCGTACCCAATTCACAAGCATAGTCATATCATTAAAGAAATAATTTATACAAAATAGTTCAATCACTAACAACAAAACCAATTCAACAAGTATATCTTCTTTTGTTCAGACACCAAAATAATATCTCCCCTCAATTGAAGTATATTTCATTTCTTCCTGTTACTTTTTCAAGATATAAGTATGTACTTGCATCAGTACACATATTTAAGATTTCCTCAGTAAATTAACAGTTCTCAGGTAAACAAACTTCTAGGTAATGAACAGTAAACAACCTTTAATTTAATTGAACAAGACACTAATCAATTCAAAAGAAAAAACACTGACTTCGATGCAAAGGCAAAAAACCGATATGCATCTCTAGCTACAATCCGTAACAATCCTCTAATTGTACTGAAAACACAAACTTAACACACACAGTTACACGCCATAGAAATACATAAGCGCATAATCGTAACATCAAAATACACACACACAGTATGCACAGACAGTATCCAGGACAGTGAATAATCGAATCACAAAATCAGGAAAAACGAAATCACGCATACCGAAGTCAAATATTAAACAACCCGTTCATTATATAAATCAAATTAAAGCTAATTAATCATCAATCAGAGAGTCCTTACAGCAAGTTAGAGATAGACACAGTAGCCAAAGTAGAGCACAGACAAGAAAAAGAAAAACCTGAAGGTATCTCGGGAAATGTAAAAATAAGAGAGAGAGAGAGAGACAGAGAGGAGAGGGAGAGGGGATTTACAGTGAGGTGAGATATTTGGGCGAGGAGATAAAGGAACCGGAATAACCGGTGTTAGTATAGAGATTGGCGTATTTGGGAGAGGGGAGTTTACCGGCTCTGAGAGGTAAGGGTAGTGGCGTAGTTGGGTGATAATCTTACGTGGGGGCCGATTGACACGGTTGCGTGCATGGGGAGAAAGTATTGTTTGTTTCCTTAACATTCTCCGTCCAAATTTTCTTATTTTCTTGTCTAATTAGGTAATTGGCGCAAAACATTCATATCTTTGCCTCTGTTTGTGGAAAACGTTTCTACATTTGATTTTTTGACGCAAAACGTCCTTACCTTTAATTTTCACATGAAATGACCGATATACCCTCCAATTTAAATAAAAAAAAGGAAAA
>CAIGRS010191659.1:0-15952 GCA_903798395.1 Fraxinus floribunda | reverse complement strand
TTTTTGTAAGTACCCCTTAATTTTAAGAGTAAGTGCATTCTTGGTCACCGTGCTTATTCCCTTACTAATTGGCAAATATCCAACCTAACTTACTAAAGGTCCGTTTGACATGATTCTTACTTTTACTTTCTGTAGAAGAGTTCTTAGAGGAAAAACTTTTAATTTTTGTTTAAAAACTAATTTTTAAAATAGCTTTTTACTTCAAAAGTGCTTTTAAAAAAAATTACATTAAATTAATTTTTTCTAAAAACTCTTATAACTAGTCTAAACACTTTCATAAAATTGGTCAAACGAGTCCAAAAATAATTTTTACATCTCAAAAACTCATTCAGACTTTTCAAAAGTCACGTTAAACCAGCCATAACTCAAAATCCCCTGTCCGATAGGGGCAGGAGCAACATGCGTTGGGATAGAGCAACTCCCAAAACTTTCTTTCGAGGATGAAAAACGTAGGAAATATTGGTACAACGTTTTAAGAACAACACTTAATACTAGGAAAATACAACCTAAGAGAAATAATAAGAAAAGATCATGATTATTTCGAAAACCAAAAACACCATATGTACTGAGCTGGAATCAAAATACCTTCATGTATCAAGATTTCCCAAGTCACAGTACCATGGTTACATTGAACCTATTTGCTGATACATAATATATATTTAATGCCAATCCACGTCCAATTTGTATAGGTCCATTGTAGAAATCTTCCCAAGGGAGATCCAACAATGAGGCAGTCTTAAAAAGCAACTCCTGCGGGAAATGCTTTGATGCTTGCAAAGCAGGTCAAGGAAAAAAAAAACTCCAGGACAAGATGAGACTATTAGAATAACTGGCAGAGAAGACCAGTCGACCCATCCCCATATGATCGAAGATCAGCAGGTTTAACAAGGGCCCTGCACAAAGGGCAAGTTCGTTCCATTTCAAACCTGAAAAAGGAAATTTTGATGCCAACTGATCAAATGACGTAAAATGAGATAATTGTAAAAGACAATGAAAATGCTTCAAGAATAGTAAAAGGATGAACTTTCTAATCTAAATTTGAACTATGATCAAATAATTAAACAGATTTCTATCATCTAGTCCCAAAATTTTGGCATTCATTATTACAAATATGACAGTTCTCTGAAACTTATCAACTATTTTCAAAATCCTTCATAATTTCAGTAAGCTCAAGCTAAACAAACTATGCTCCCAACCCCAGCTACTCTTTAATGTAGGCACACATAGAAATCCCTCTTTCTTCTTCATTATCCATTTTGATAAAATATTGCCACTCTACCCGTGAATGCTTTCAAAATGACCGCATTCTTGAGGTCACGCAAATGAGATTTTAAGAGCATCTTGCCATCAAACTCCATCAATTAGAGGGAGAGATCAGCCTCACCAGTTAGAGGTAAAGACAGCAGGTGATAAAGATAAGATGGGTGGGAATAATTTAGTGATTCACGTCTCCCTTGACTCCACAATTGAATGAAATGCAAATAGGCATTATAAATAAGGACAATAATAACAAAAGTACAACAAAAAAGATACATAGTCAATAATAATTTTTCCACGATATTTACATGTAATCACAAAGTGCAAAAAACTAACCATTCTGAAACACAGTCTTCACAGAAGATATGTTTACAGCGCAATAAGATTGGGGCATGCATCTTCTCCTGGCATATAGCACACAGATCTCCTGCAACATTCACCTGTGTTCAATAATTTACAGCTTAGTTTAACAAATGCTTTTCCTGTTTCCTGGTGATATATGCATCATAAAAATCCTCAACACAATGCATGAACCAGGAGATAAAGACTACAAGCACAAAGGTGCATGTCACTTCTTGAGGACATGTGCTCTTGCTTCCTTCATGCTCAGCCAAAAAAAAATTAAAAAAATTCATGGATTTGACCATGAACTTTAACAGCGGGGACATCAACAGGTAGCTAAAGAGAGCAATAAAATGTGGCCAAGCATGCTGAGATATAGCTGTCAAGAGAAAACCCAAGCACTTAAGAACATAGATATGAATTGGGACATTCAGTGTATTTCCGGTTTAGATCAGCAGACTTTTAATGGTAAAACTTAAATATTTTGCTTCATTTGGGATTTAACGAAGCCAAGTATTCCAGTCACCTGAAAATTTAGGTGGCATGGGATGTAGCTCTGTGTCTTTGCATGTGCAAGGTAAATGACATTTACTTTGTAAAACCAATATGCGTTATTACAGGAAGACATTAACATTGAAAATGCTAACAAGATAAATAATTAGTGAATAAAAAGAGATTCTTATTCTGGGAAGTCATTATGAAGTCTTATGCAGAAATTCAAAAAAGTTGGAAACTTGGCATAGAATTGACAATTGATTATGGATATCAGATCTAAATTATAAGTTGACATTGTTGCCTTGAATAACCATGTAATCATCATTCATTAGAGAATAACTAACTGAGTACAAAATGAAGCAAACGAGGTGATCTCAAAAGGTTAGGGCAAAGGAGAAGTAGGATTTGCTAAATATCTTCCTGAGTGTTACATAAAGTAGGAATTGTATGGCCTGCTGTCCACTTTGACACCAGCAGGCTCCATACAGATCAAAATTATTTAAAAGCCAAAGACATCACTATTTATCCATTTGGATACAAATTTATAAATGGTTTATAAATTAGTCAAAAGTCAAACATTTATTTCCACTACACATTCATAACAATTATGCATTATTATTCATTCATTTCGTGGGACCACTACTATTTCTCTTACTATTTATATTTACAAACCATTTGTAAATTTGCCAAACAAAGGCTAATTGAGGCATATTTTTGTCCGCTTTAGCACCAGTAGGTTCCATATGGACAAAAACTAGTTCCACAAAATTTAAAAGCAAAAGAAACATTATACCTGTTCTGATGTTGCATAAGACCCGTAATGGACCTTTCTCGATAATGCCTTCAAGGCAGTGACGAAGGACTGGACCTGACAACAGGGATGAAGAAGAGAAAAATTTCTGTAAACACAGTATTCCAGATTCTAGGCAATAAAAAGCAAACGAACTTAGGAGTTACCTTTTCAACAATGGATGTAAGCTTGAAAGTTAAATACAACCCTGTGATCAATGATGAGAAGAGACTTCCATTCTCTTTGTTCAAGAAGAATTTATACCATACAGGGGTTGGTAACAACGGCCGGTACAGAAGAAGTGTGTACTCAACTAGAGTCAACATTTGACCCTGAATGCAAATCATACATCAGAATTCTATGGAATCACATACTACCCGCTAAATTACCAGAAACTTTATTATATACTCTAAAAACCGTATTACCTGTCTGCGAAAATTATGGGCCCTGCTATTCCTATAATACATCAGCAGAGCCAACTTCAAGACCATTGCAGCCTGCCGCACCATTGTATCTGAAACAAACAATTTCAGAAAAAATTGAAGGATACAATTAAGCACCCTAAACAAGATTCCCAACTTCAGTTACCCCTTCCCTTCCGGAAAAACCCTAAGATAAATATAATAAAATTGCATATGCTCAAAAGTCAAAATATAAACAGCAATAAATGTTAGAAAACATTTTCAAATTTCCTAACAGAATCCGATTACAAGGAAAATTTTGCAATAGGAAAAAAGAGAGATGGAAAGAAAATATGTCACAAGCAATTTAACATGAGGGGAAAGTTGAAGCCATGCAATAATCATATTCAATGTAATTGGGCCTCTCAAATAAAAACTAATCAAAGTACAAAATAAAATGTTCTGTAAGGCACTTGATTTCCATCTCGAATTTAACAACCAATGCATACCCAACATCCACATAAGCAGGTTTCAAGTGATTTAATATTTATTCCCTAAGTGTACAACTTAACGATCAAATAAAGTTATTGCCAAAACAATAAAGAGCTAAAATAATCCATACCATTTACTAAGATGATAAAAATTGCACGCCAGAACGGTGGGATAACCTTTGGAGGAACCATAAATAGAGGATAGAAAATTTCATCATCCCGACACCACCAGTAGATTCCAGATACATGAAGTATAAAGGCAAATGAATAACCAACAAGGACAGAAAACTTTCTCTCTCCCTGCAAAAGTCACTGTTTAGTTGTTCTGAAGAATTTCTATATTCATCTTTATTCCTACTATAGAAATGGGTACGGCTTAAACTTTAAACAATTAACATGAATATGCTACAAACTACACGGCATATGGAACACACACCACACCTTTAGAGCTGTCTGCTTCCGAAGAATGTCATTAGACTTGACCAAGCCGGCAGTGATCCAAATTGTAATAAAGAATCCTGAAAATCCATATTAAGAAAAGTCCAGGTTTCCAAAACACAAAGAAAAGAAATGTGAAATTGAAATGAAAGTAGTTATATGATACATATTGTTACATCTCCTAAATGATCAAAAATAGAAAACTAATTAATTAAGTACCAAAATCAAGTCTTGAAGGACAATTCGAAACGCTAGATTACCATGAGAGAAAAAATGGACTAGTTAATTTCATGGAAGATTATACATGCTTTATCTCTTCATGATTCTCTATACAAAGACAATCAATATGATGATTTTTAATATTATCTATGTAACGATTCGAGTCTCTATACTCGAGTCATTAGTTTACGTACTGTCCAATTGGTACCAAAATCTAACTTAAGTTTCCCATTAGGCAAAGGTTTTGGGTTCGAATCTTGAGAAATGCAATAGAAAGCCGTGAGGGGTAAGTGGACATCTGTCTATCCAAAGCGGATAGTACGTAAGCTAACTGCTTGGGTACAGAGACTCGGATCAAAACAAAAAAAACGTGCATTTTTTTGTAGTGACCCGATCTTTATGTCCAAGCCGTTATATCATACGTACTGTTGCCCAATTGGAATTAAGATTTAACTTAAGTCTCTTATTAGGCAGAGGTGTTGGGTTTGAATTTTGGGGAATACAATAGAAATTCGTGAGGGATTAAGTAGGCAAATGCCCACCCAAAGCGGACAGTACGTATGATATAATAGTTTGGACATAGAGATCAGGTCGTTACAATCATGTATAACATTAAGATATGGAACATGAATGGTAAAGCAATTAGGCTACATTACTTATAATAAACAAGTAAAAGGCTAGTTTCTTTCATACGGTTTCCGCATTTTTGAAGTAATTTACCTAAAAAGTTTCAACAGTTACTGTTAAAATACTTCACAGGTTAAGAAGGCGTGAATACAGTGCGAACTTAAAAAGATAACATTAACGACGTGCAAACCATTTTAATAACTCATTCCACAACAAACCAAGTTATATGCAATAAATAATCCAGGAAAATAACAATATATAAAGGGATACCCACTGGCCTCAGAATAAAAAATTATGATTTTATGGTTACTACATCTTATATGCTGTTTAATTTCCTCGAAAAATAAAGTTTCAAAGCAAACCAAGAAAACAGTGCTTTACATTGTTCATCTTAGGTCGTAAGACCAAAAAAAAATCAACCATGATTTAACAACTGCATCAAAATGAAACTTCTAGGAGATTATAAAGTTGATTTATTGTGGAAAGATAAAAAAGCACTGAATAAATTTTAATCACTATAGAATTCAATTTCAAAGAAGAGAATAACAACTAAACAATCAATGAGACTAAATCAGTCTACACTCATATCTACACTACTCTTGCTTTACCAACAACAAATTTCAACAAAGTCCTCAGCAGCCTCACAACAAAAGCAATGAACATTTCCAACTCCTAAAAGCTCAGGCAAGCCTTCAATGCATTTTAGAGCATGCTTGGGAGTGCTTTTAAGTGATTTTAATTTGTAGATCCTACAAAATGTATGGATAATAAGTAGGAAGTCGCCGTGGGTCGTACAAAATGTGTGAATAATAAGTATGTTTTACCAACTTTAATATACTTTAAACATGCACTTAATAACCTCTTAGCATTTAAACATATAACATGATAGCAATAACTTAATCATAAATAATTCTTCTAATTGTTATCAAGCAGTAACGCGAAAGTTATTTTCTTCAATCAGCTGTCCTTCAATTTCATGTTCTTGCAAAGAATTGAGAAAGCTTAGTGCTGTTAGTCAGGCTATAATGCAACCCTCATTCAACATCTTTATTTGCAACTTCTTGCAGTATATACTGAAGTTTACTAGCTGGTAAAGCCTTTATTACAATTAACCAGTTAAGGTTGAAGGGTTGCTACTTTTCATTGGTCATTATCCACTGTCACTATCAAATTACAAGATTTGTACTATCAAATCACCTATCCTTTGGTCACTTTCAGGGAAAGTACCTAACAGCACCAAATCAAATCTACTCTGAAGTTTCATATTGTTTGAGCATGATATATGTGGCACTGAAATTACTTACTCAAGTTTACTAATGGAGGATCAATATCTTTATTACCTCTACCTTGTTCAATTATAAACATCTATAATATATTAAATATCATATCAAGTGAGAATATTTTTTTGACGATTTCAACCTTACTATAATTCAATTATTTCAATAATACCTTACTTTTCGTTTTTGAATATGCAATAAATCCTCGTCATGTATGAATTTCGTGTTATTAATTCTCAATTAATTAACATTCACATTAATCTAGACTCAATCAATCTTGACTTGATGATTCTTGATCTACACTAATCTAGAGTTATTATAGATAAATTTATTTATATTCATGTATCTAGGAATTTTAATGGATGTTTAGATTCATGTATTAACAATTAATTCTTATGTACCAAATGTAGTATAAAATGGTTGCTCATTTGTAATATTTCATTAACACAAAAAATTTGAATCATAGAAGTTATTTTCTTCTCTTAAATTTTATTTTATTTAGTTCGTTTGAAACTCATCAAATCCTCCCAACAAATTAGTATCAAATATTACTTTTACAACACTTATAAATATTTCAAAATAAAGTGCAATGCAAAATTGGTATCAAGTTTAAAAGTAAGTTAAATTGAAGGGAAACGGATACAACCTCCTGAAAATTTAAAAAGGAAAAGGAAAATCTGGCACCTGAACATGATGATCTAAAAGATACCCCATAATACAATGAAGAACATTTACACGAACAAATGCCAGTATAGATGCATAACATAACTGGATGTGAAATTTTGTCGATTGTGTGCAACCAGACTTCCAACTCAGATTGGCCTAGAACCATGTTAATTCATTAGGTTATGTATCCTATACAATTGTTCAATACGACTCGTGATCAAGTTTGAACCATGATCTGTGCCATCCTTAAGGCAATATGAAAACAATTTGCCAGAATCAGTTTGATGCATAACGAGAATTTCAACTATGATAAACACGGAGAAAGTCAAACACTCCGAAAATTACCTTGCAAGTGCTGGTGGATGAAAACCATCAATAAAAGCAAGGAGAAGGGGAGAATCTGCTCAATCCACCTCGCCACCTGCTGTATGTCATATCTTTGATATGATGACGTTTCCCTGTTGGTATCATTACCGCTGCTGCTACCATTCCCATTATCATCAACAAAACCCCCGGTAGACTCCTCTGGACCCAAATTCGAGCCCGTGTGATCTCCCTCTCCTCTATTTTCAACAACCCCAATTCTATCATGCTCCCCTGCCCCGATTATCCGAATAGAAACTTCCCCGTTGTTATCATTACTATTACTGGTGCTAGTACTAGTACTATTATCATTGATTGAAAAAGAATTGTAGGCGGGTTCGGATATAAGGGGCTGGGCATCCGAGTGGAAGTCGGGACGTACCCGAAGGATCCCGGAGTATTCGAGTAGGGATGAAACAGGGGAGTTGAAGAATCGAAGAGGAGAAAAGGGGATTCTGGAATTTCCTCCATTGCTTGATGAAGAAGGCCATGTATCAGAATTCGAAGTATCAGAACTTGCTGCAGACTCCATAATTTTACCTTTTCCAGAAAACCCACATAAAATCTAATAATATCTCAGAATGAAAAACGCGCAAAATCTAATGATGTCGGGATAAAGATGTGTTTCTTTGATGTGAACTTTTATGCTTCTGGCAAAGAGAAGTCCAAAAAAAAAAAAAAAGAACAAAACGAAAGTCATATGAGTGAGAATGTAAGAAACGAGGAACCATATATACACAGATATTTATATCAATAAATAGATTACTGTGTAAAAACACAAAAATGAGTATACACAAATCATGCAACATGTAAAACATTGATTCACAATATTCTATTTGACACCATCATATTCATCTATTTTAAAAAATTATTTTCTACATTACATGCTAGGATTTTAACATCATATAGTTGTCAACTATTGTCGTCAACCGATGTTGTACACTTGGATTTATTAGAGTATACAGGGTTATGGAGATCGGAGGAGGAAAATATATATACAAAGAAAAAAGGGCAAGGGTTAAGAATAATATTTTAGGATAAAAAATTGTGAAATGGTAAACTTGTGATAGAAGAATTTTGAGTTGATTAAGTGGGTATTTGACACCCATTTTTGGAGAAAAAATGTTTTTAAATAGTGATCGATAGAAGATTGTGTGGTTAAGAAGTAAGGAAAATTTTTGGATTTATGTGTAATATTATTTTATTGATAGAACGTCTACTTAAAATGAAGAACGAGAAAAAAAATGAGAATGAGAATTGAAAAAAAAAATGGGTGTCAAACATATGTTAAATATTTTGTGAAAGCTAGTTTAACATCAAATCGGCAACTAAGGTAAAATTATAAACAAAAATTCTTATATTACTGAGATAAATAATTACTTGGAAAACATTTTTTTGCAGAAATAAAAATATTAGTATAGCTTACATTTTAGACTTTTGAATTTTGATAATAATTAATAGTCTTGAATTTTCATATTAATGTTGTACAAAGTCAAAAGTCAAGACTTGTTGGCTAATAATTGTAAATGTAGAAGGATTTAATAATTATACACAATATTAAGACTTTGTTTGTTACACATTAAAATTTTTATTTTTATTCTTTAACTCATTTTTAATCACATATTTTTCAATAAAATAATAATTTTTATCACATCAATAACGTTTTTTTAACCACACATTTTCCATTAATTTATTATTTCAGAATACATTCTTCCAAAATAATGTGGTTCAAACACACCATAATTTTAAAATCTTCTTGTATTATTGAGAGTTTATAATTTTATCAATTGTTAGGGCTTTTTCTAACAAAAAGAATACCATATATAAAAATAAAAAATTTGGCAACTTGACTAGTTTAGTTCAATAATAACTACGATTACTTTTATAGTAGTAAAAATCTAAAATTAGTTGGTCTTTGATACTAGCTATATAACAAATTTGCGTACATAGAACGATCGAACCCAATAAAAAAAATAAAAAAAAATCCACCACATAATTATCAATGGTATAATTTACATAATTTATGACGGTTGAATTTTGACATATCTATGGCGGCTAGCTATTAGCCATTATTATTTTTCATGGCTCTTGACTTTGCTACACGAGTTTCACCTTTATTGAAGTTAAGAGTCCATTTGATAATCTAGAAAATTGGTGGAAAATGAAAATATTTTCTAACTTTAACCAATTAAAGATGTTTGATAGCATAAATTCTCCTAGCAAAATATTTTTCACTTTTTTCTAGGTACAATCATTTGATGTACAAAAGCTTGATTTTGTTTTCCCACCTATTTGGTGGGAAAATATTTTCCAACTTTTTTTTTGTTTTTTTTTTTTATTATTTGCAATGGGAACAAATTCTAGATATAATGGTAAAAAAAAAATTTCACTTTTATTGACAAATTCCATGCAAAACAAAGTCAAACGAATGATATTCGGCATGGTAAAAAAAAATCAATTTTTTTTTAACAATTGGAACAAATTTTAGACCCAATTGTAGAATAAATTATCGCTTTAATGGACAACTTCCATAAAAACGAAGCTAGTGGACACCAAACTTTCAACATTTTCCATGAAAAATTATATCAATCAAACACAATTAATTACAATTCACAATAAAACATTTTCTAGGAAAATCAATCCCATGTAAAACATTTTCTTTCCACCCATTTTCCAGCCTTGCAATCAAACGGACCCAAAAAAAACTAAAAAGATGAGAAGAAAATGAAAATGCAATGTCGATCATTTGTCGTAAATCTGATGAAGCTGACAATTAAGATTTTGTAACGCATAAACGTATATATTTCTCATGTATTGCGCACAACCTCGAGTGCATGTTTTTGCAACGTAGTTTTAAAGAAGACCGTGAATAAAACTAACTTATTTTTCTTTTTTTAATAGCGTTGACTTTTGCATGATCAACCTTAATAAACAAGTTATTAGTTCACATCTCAATGACTCTCTTGCGAATAACTAATCTCTACTCATAAAAATATTGTTTCGGGATTTTTCTAGCAATAACACAAAAAGTAGTATCCCCCCATCTTCGAGTGATTAATTTCTCAAATTAGATTCAGCTCATGTTTAACACACATTCTTTAAAAACTCATTTTACACTACGTATTTTTCAATAAAATAATATTTTTCATCACATCAGTGACTTTTCCTTACTTTTTAACCATATATTTCACATCATATCACTATTTAAAATACATTATTTCCTCAATAACATCTATCAAACATACTCTCGTCCTTTTTACCTAATGTACCTGAAAATTTAGCTTTCCGTGCACCATTGACACTACAACGACCAGTTCATCTCAAGTAGGCCTTTCGACTAGAAGCAGTGCCATCAACTATGTGCTAGCAGTAACAATAACAATAAGGCAACAATAAAATACTAGTTATAATACCAGTCCTCGAAAATCGAGGCCGATCATTTATATTAGGAGCCTGTTTGGTAGAGATTAAAATCAGATTAAAATTGAAAAATTAATCGTTTTTGTTGACTTTTATTATACGAGTGAGACCCAATAACGGTCATATTTTCAATTTAAATTGGATTTTAATTATTACCAAACATGCTCTAAGTTATGGACTTTACGAAACAAACAAGACCTATATTTAAGCTAGTGTGTCAGCGTACTGTTTAATATGCACATATTCGTTCCACACATATTTTTGCCGGAATCTTTTGAACTTTTTTTTATGTATTTTCATATTAATAAGATAACTTTCAACAATTGTGACCTGAGGAGAAATGCTGTAATATGAATCTATAGACGGATTCCATTTTCTTCGATCTTGTACGAAGAATTTGAGTATCAAATTTTTATTAATCTCTTTTGTTGAAAATATGGTAGTATTCATGAATGACTTTTATACCATTGTAGTCGTAATTTTTATTACCATTGTAATCATAATTCTTACCTATAGATACGAGGCTTTGGTTAATAAAACGTAAAATTCTATTGGCTTCTCTCTTTTGTTTTCTTTTATCTTTCTAATTTATAATACGTTATTAGTACGAAGTTCTAACCAATTGAACTCGCAAAATTTATTTCTCTTTTGCTTTCAAATTTTTAATTAGTTAAGATAAAAAAAATTCTTCGATCAAAGAAAAACAAGAAGTTGTAGCGAATTAAGTTTACAATGAAACTCTTTTAATTTGCTCAATGAAAATGTAAATATTCTTTTAACTTTAAATTATATAACAAATTGATATAGTTTTTCAATCTGATATATCGATTTGACTGTACCAATTTATAATAGATAAGTATTTGTTTGAATGTAATTTTTTCGTTCAATATTCCACAAGAATATTGTAATTATTCTTAAAAGGAAAGAATCTCAGTTAACATTCTCGAATAATATTGTAATATTATATTAGTATATTTTGTTGCTAATGAAGAAACACAATATAATTATTAATATTAATCATAAAGCTGTCTGTTACAAATAATTTAGACATTATTTGGCCCCCATTTTGAAGAATTTATAAATTTTGGAATAGTGATTAAAGGGAGAATATGTAGTTGAAAAATAATGAATTTTTTTAGATTTGTATGTAATATTATTTTATTTGAACAACGTGGTTAAAATTAAGAAAATGATTTTTTTTTAAAAAGAAATTTAATATTCCAAACAAGGGGTTATAGTTGCTCCTAAAGTATCACATCATTGATAATATTCTAAAAGAATATTAATTGCTCCAAAAGAATATGATATTACAATTTCAATGTTCTAGAAGAATATCGATCAATTTCTCGTAAAATCACGATTTGAATTACTATATTTCTTTACTTGTCCATTCTTCTACATACGTATTTATATATTGATGTTCTAGTTAGATTTGACATGCTCCCAAAGAGCGCAATTAAATAAAAACTAGCATAAATTGTATTATTTGATCCTGAAGAGTACAAATTATTATTTCTAATATTCTAGAAGAATATTGATATATTGCTCATAAAGAAACAATAATAAAATACAACATACTCTCGAAATAGCACATGTTTCGAAAAATATATCATAGTTAATTTATGAATTTGTATTTATCTTAGAAAGAAAACATACGACTTATTACACGTGGACATTGATTATTATACGATTATATAATGTTTAATCATGTTTTTCGAAATTAAATAATTGAATTATATCTTATATTGAACGAGAAGTTCAAATTATTTGGCATGACTAGTTGAACCATCACTAGTTCAATAATGGTGCAAAACTTAGAGTTCAAACATTCAATAAAGAACGAGAAGATTTTTCTATCAAAAGAAATCATATATATGAAGTTTATTTTCTTTCATGGAAATTGATTATTAATGTCGCTAGCAAAAATAAAGGGTGGATTCCCTATATTTCTGAAAATTAATTAGATGATAATGGGGCTCCTTCATCTTCCACGTTCAACATCTAGATATTATTTGTATCTAATAGATTTGATACAAAATATTAGATAATTGCACAGTGTTGGTAACCTGTTTGCAAAATTATGCTCAAATTATGAGGATAACTTTCATTATATAAGTGTTAGTTCAAGTGTCGATAAATGTTTTAACATTATTGTTTGTTGAACACCTCCAATTAATTTAATTGAAAACAAAGTACTTCCCATTTCTATTTAGGAAATGTTATTACGCATTATGTCAATATCATAGATCCCCCTATTATAATTGGCTTATGGTCGGAGTCTAATTATTTTGTTAATGCAGTATATGTATAATTAATCCACCTTAATGAACTGAGATGGGAAAGTAAAGAACTGTGAGAATAAATAAGTAATTTGAACCCTTATTTCAAATATGTGATATTTTATAGCGCGATTTGTTGATTGTCAAATTTTATTGAACAATTTTCTCAACATTAAGGAGAGGAATTAAGAAGTTGAAAAATAACGTACAAACTCATCATCATCTAAATTATCATAAAAAAATCATGAGGTCGAAAGATAAATCATTTAGATGTATTTATTGACCAAAGAGATCAATACTATCTCACACATTAATTTTAAGTACTCCAACTAAAATTAATGTCCTGAAAGACAATTCGTTTTATTATATTTGATAAATTTATGGCACGCTTTAAGCGTGACGATATTCGGTTCCAATATAAAAATTTCAAACAAAAATGAAGCAATTAGCAAAAACGATCCCATTAAGGAGGCATATAGTCCTAACGGGTATAAAATTCTAAAAGAGGTTCGGGTGCGTGAAATAATGAAAATTGAAATATCTCAATAAGTTATGTCATATGAGAAAAGAAATATAATTGAAAAAGAAAAAAATGTCGACAATACTCTTGCACACGATATACTGCATCATATTATGAATATCGAGGAATTGAAGTAAATTCGTTAAAACATATTGATCAAAATAACCATTGACCAAATAAAATGATGCGATCATACTAAAATTGAATTTACGAGAGAAATCTGAAATTTTTGGACGCGATCATAGTAAAATTCGACTAATTAGAGAAACCTAAAATTTTGGGATCTACAGTATAAATACCTACAAGTGTACTTATGCGAAATAAAAATGAAAAAAGTAAAGTCGTAATATGAAATGCACAGCTCTTTTCATAATGAATTTCACGAAAATTTGTATAAATAAATAAATAATCATTGGTGGATGTAATCACAAGTCTTTATTTTATTAGCGTGACAATGCATGAAATTTGATATGCATGTGATAAATGCAATTATAGACAATTTTTTCTTGTTTTATTTCAATACTATCATGGAATGATTTAATATGCTCGAAGATAATTCAAGTGATATTATTGCGATGGAGAATAAGTTCTCCTTCCAAGGTTTTTACTGATACTACATTTATGGCGTATTCAAAAGAATGAATGTACACTTTTTTCATTTATTATAATTTTTCCCACGTGAATTTTTCCTATTAAGGTTTGAACGATGCATATTCTTTGTGTGATGAATGTCCACAATATAGAGGACATTTAACCTCAAAATAATGATCTGATCTGTATGAGACTCCTGAAGGGATCAACAATAACTATTTTTTGAATCATCATGTACAAGACGTACAAGACATTAATATTGAAGACATTGACATACAAGTCGTAGATTGTTTAATACAAGAATTGAAATCAGGGGAAATAACTGTACTCTTTTCATTCAATCAAGTTTTGTCTTGTTGGATTTTCTTGACAAAGTTTTAACGAGGTATGAGTTTATTACTCCAAATTATTTGTACTTTTTTTATTTGTTGGTATTTATTTACCTTCAAATTTTTGTCAAATAACATTTCAATGAAATAGTTATGGTGCAAATAATCATTCAAGAGGAGTGTTGGGAAATATAATAGTATTTAATAATTTTACGAATGACTTTTATACCCTTGCAGCCCTATTTTTTATTATCATTATAAACCTAATTCTTCCTTATAGGCTATAAATACGAGATTTTAGTTCTTAGTAAAACATACAAATCTATTGATTTCTCCATAGTTTGTAATATCTTTAATCTTTCCTTTTCTTGCATCTTTATGTTCATCTTTTTGTCAAAAAATAATGTTTATACCATGTCACAATGGAGAAACTAAATATAAACTCCTAATATAGGTTCTTCAATCTTCAAGTTGTTAAATGCATAGACATCAACATCCTAATAAAGTTCTATTAGAACGGATGTATATTTGGCATTAAGTTAATAATGTGTGTACGAAGGACGTCGAGAATTGTAAATAATATTCTGTTTAGAAATTACTTTGCTTAGAAGTTAAACAAATCTATTTATTTAAAATCTTTGATATTTCTCATTAAATTTAACACATCGTGGTTCTTTTAAAACTTCACGATCTCAACGAAAGATCGATAGTTAATAAATTCTTCTTATCCTAATTGATTATGGATTGTTATTCGTATGAACTGTTAAGGGATAAAATCTCACATTGAAAAAAAATGAAAAACATAGACTAACTATAAGGGTTTAGACTACTCCTCTTAATAAGGTTGACATTTTAAGATGGAACCCTAAATCTAAACAGGGTATCAGAGCAGACCCAATTTTGCAATGTTGGGTGCACCCAATATCGATTCGTTCACAATTGTTTGGCATGGTCTACGCTGTGCGTGAGGGGGCATATTAGAATCCCACATTGGTTGACGATATTTACACGATTCACTTAATAAGGTGAGGACAATCCTCCCATAACAAGCCGATTTTGTTAGGTTGAGTTATGCTCAATATCCTTCCTAACATGGTATCAGATATTCGATCTAATTACGACTCAAAAAAATTGAGTATACAAATTTCAAGATTCGTCTGCTCAAATGAGCCATCATCTTGTGGGGGCACGTTAAGGGATAAGATCTCACATCGAATAAAAATAAAAGGCATAGACCAATATATAAGGGTTTGAACTACTCATCTTAATAAGGTTGACCTTTTAAGATGAAACCTCAAATCTTAACATGAAATTCGCTAACTTGTAACTTGTAAGAAGCCCAAAAATTAAAAAATAAAAAGGACTGAGCAACGAGTCACCCAACTCCGCTTGCAACTCTCGTTATAATGGTCACATAGACATCCTGATGAAACGGGTTGATTGATTT
>CAIGRS010191632.1:0-12672 GCA_903798395.1 Fraxinus floribunda | reverse complement strand
AATGAAAATTGTAATGTATACCAAACATAGGGTGAGTTTGACATTCTAGCAATCTTTCTCCTTTCGAGGCCTAATCGAAAGAGAATCGTGTAATTTTTCTTAAGGTCGTGGAGAATAATGTATCGTGAGAATCAAATTGTTTTCGTTTAAAAATTCAATCCGACTTAGAATTAAAGTATTTTAATTATGGGGTGTTTGAGCCANAAAGTGAAAAATTACGTTCGTTTTAATAATTCAACATTCCATTGGAACCACAAAAGGGGAACATGAATGTAGTCAACCAAAGAGATATTTGTTAATGATTTTCAAACCAATATATGTTTGTTCAAGGATCATTTCATGCGGCTACGTATCAAGGAAAACAAATTCTAGCTTCAAAATTGATTCTTCTTTTAATGAATAAAAGAGTATTTGGGCCAAATTATTTTGAAAGAATTTATTTTGAAATAGTAAATTGATGGAGAATGTGTGGTTGAAAAAGAAGGAAAAATTGTTGATGTGATGAAAAATATTATTTTATTGAAATATGTGTAGTTAAAAATGAGAAAAAAAATAAAAATTTTAATTTTAATTTGTACCAAACAGGGAATAAACAAATATTACAAATTTAGAAATTAGAATATTATTAGTCGGATCAGTACTCCAATTGATAAACACCTGAAGCTCTGTCCGCCTCGTTTCTATCGCTCATTCCTTTCCCCCTCATCTCTTTTGTTGGGTCGTTTCTTCTTTTCTTAATAAGAGCAATTCTTTTTAGGTAAAAACCCGTTTTCTGTGGTGGTCAGTTTCAATTTCTGATCTGGATTCAGCGAACTTAGGACATTTGAATTCTCTATTTGATACATAATTCATAATATGCATGTGATGTAACTCAGTATTAAGCTGTTTTATTTGGATTCGACAAGATTACTGCTGATTTTAGCACTGATAAATTTGATGGATCATTTACCCAGGTGGATAATAGAGTCCTAGATGGCTTCAGCAATGCTATCTCTTGCGTCTGTTTCTCCATCTGCTTCACTCTCACTGCAAGAGAATTTCAAGGTACCCATCCATCATCGGAATTCAATAATTATCTACAAACAATTACTAGTTATTATCATTTTTTTTTTTATTTCTTGTTGGCTCAGTAAGGAATGCTAATCTTGAATTTTTAGTTTGAAGTATACAGAGATGCTTTGAATTATAAAGGTGGAAATTTATGAATTTTGTTGTTTCTTGGATTTATAAGACCAATTGGAAGCGCGGAACTTCAAGTCGAATTAACTTCTTGGGATCAGATTTTAGTAAGACAAAGGTGCGCTTATCTTTCTACCGTGTAATTCTTAATATAGAAAAAGCAGTAATTCGACTTCTGGATTTGTAAAGTTATTTAGTCCTTTTGATAGTAAGGATCAGTTGGTGATTTATGTAAAATGTGTAATTATCTTTTTCCGCTCTTAAATACATGATGCGGTGTTGGATTTCCTACTTCTGAGGATGGTTCGATATGCCTATTAGCAAAGATGATTTGAATGAAAATGGACTGCTCAATAACACTGGCAATACTGAACTATAAATTTTATTTATTTTATACATATGTTTGGAAACAGGAGAATACTCATTTATCTCACTTCAATCTTATAATTATGAGGCAGCATTGAGATTTTTGTTTTGTATCCTGTTTATCTTTTATCATAGCAATTCATTTCTTTTTATTTTTTCTTTTTGTATATGTTTCTATGGTGTATTTTCTTGCAGCACCGTGATTCCCCTTGGCACCTAGCTTTTAAAGCTTGTGTTTCTTTCAGACTATTTACTCAAGCATCTGTATAACGTTGTAGAATGCAACTTCACCTCTAGCTCTAGGGGCTTAAAATACAATTACTGGTGTTTTTCAGTTATAATTTATAAGTGCCATACTGGATTTTGCCATTATCCCACTTATCCTTTGTCTCTTTTCCTACGTGAATGGACATCCTTGTGCAACTGTTTTAGGTTGTTGATTGGACGTTCGAACCGACTAGGAACTAAATGTTTGTAGGGTCTTTTGATTAAAGGATTATGTCATTGATACTAAAGAATGAAATTCAATTCCTTTTGTAACCAGATCTTGCATTTCTGTTATATGTCTGCTGCAGTCTTACACTCGGACAAGCATGACTGTTGCTGTCAAAGTTTCCCGATTCAATGACATAACAATGGCTCCTCCTGACCCTATCCTTGGAGTTTCTGAAGCTTTCAAAGCTGACACGAATGAAATGAAGCTTAACCTTGGCGTGGGTGCTTATCGTACTGAAGATCTTCAACCATATGTACTTAATGTTGTTAAGAAGGTAAGTTCTTTTCTTAACTCTTTTGATTCATATGTATTATATTATACTGCTTTGATTTTATTTTTAAGAAGGTAAGTTCCTTTATCAATGCTTTTTATAAAAAGAATATTTCTAATTTGAGTTTGCAATGGTGAGGTAAGTGGATATTGTTTTCTCATTTGATGACACATTAAAAAAGATCCCATTCACAAGATTGATGAGATCCTAGCAAAACAGCTTGGTTGTTACTGAGAAGAGTGGATTAACATTCAGATGGCTTATGTGGTTGTGTAGGATCTGATATATTGAGTATTCTGTTAGATGTTGTAATGGACCAAAAGGAATGTCAGAAAGGGATTAATATAGCTGACCCAATTTTAACCAATTTTGTATTTGTTGTTTTATGACACACTAATCATTGTTGAAATGTTTATGTAGGCAGAAAATCTCATGTTGGAAAGAGGAGAAAACAAAGAGGTACTCAATATGTTAAAACGAATGGTTTGACCTGGTGTGCTTTTTATTACTCCAGATTCCTTACCATCTTCTGGATCTGAATGTGTAGTATCTTCCAATCGAAGGTTTGGCAGCTTTCAACAAGGTGACGGCGGAATTATTGTTCGGAGCAGACAATGCAGTTATTCAGCAACAAAGAGTATAAGAATAGCACTTTTTTCTTTTACAAATACGGAAATAAATCCCATGTGCTCATTTTATTTGGTTTAAAGACATAGGTTTTGCTGTAATTAATTCTGTTTCCTGGATTCAGGTTGCCACTGTTCAAGGTCTTTCAGGAACTGGGTCTCTGCGGCTTGCTGCAGCACTCATTGAGCGATATTTTCCTGGTGCCAAAGTTTTAATATCATCTCCGACCTGGGGTATATATTGTCATACTCTTGGACTACCCTGGATATTATGTGGGCACTGACAGTTTGACTTATAATGTCCTCATAGGAAACCACAAGAACATTTTCAATGATGCTCGAGTTCCTTGGTCGGAATATCGGTATTATGACCCCAAAACTGTTGGGTTGGATTTTGATGGGATGATATCAGACATAAAGGTTAGCTTGAACAACCAACCTCTTTATTCAAAATTGTGGGACATACATAGTGATAGAGTCAACTATTTTTTTCTTGTTGGCCTGTCTTTCAACGTCTTTCATTTATCTTGATCTACTAATATGATGACAATGCATTTATCTGTTGATAATTTTAATAACACGTTCCTTTGTATGCTTGATATATAAGCACAAAAAGCAATTTTACTATTAGACTGCAATTGGAGGCCCTTGTGTCCCTCTACTTAAAACAGTGAAAATTCTGAATTTTGCACTTCTGTTAGAAATGAAACTATATACTATATAGACATTGGGTTTGGTCCAACTAGGACAAACTGCAGGTTGCATTTCGTCCTTCTATCTATGCGTACTATTAATATTATGTCTTTGCTGCTTAATTTATTGTAATAGTTGTTATCTAAATCAAGTTCTTGTTTTTCCTCTTTCTGGTTAAATCAAATCTAATTCTGAAATCGATATTCTTGCACATTTGAGATGCATGTGACTGATGCAGAGAGCATGATCAACTGAGCTTTTCTCCCTGACAATAGAAGGAGAAAAATATCGAGGCCAAAAAGGCTTTGCCTCTTGATCATATTAAGCTGGAGTTTCCTGTTTTAATAATTTTCTACACATAAATTGTTAAATATCCTGTTTATAGGCAGCACCTGATGGATCTTTTGTGATACTTCACGGTTGTGCGCACAACCCAACTGGCATTGATCCCACCCCAGAACAATGGGAAAAAATTGCTGATGTCATTCAAGAGAAAAATCATATTCCATTTTTTGATGTTGCCTACCAGGTACTTCCTCGTCTGAATTAAGAACGTTTAATTTGGTTTACATTTGCTGTAAAGTTCAATTAAGTGCTCACCATTTCTGCTAGGTGGCAAATTGTGGAGCTAATTTTAAAGAAAGAATTTCAAGAACTTATGAAATTACTTGAACATCTTTTCATATTCGTGTATTTACACCAGAACCAGTTGGAAGTTGAAGTTATTGATAGTGGAATTTCCCCTATTTGAGTATAGGGTTTTGCAAGTGGTAGCCTTGATGAAGATGCATCATCTGTGAGATTGTTTGCCGCCCGAGGTATGGAGCTTTTTGTTGCTCAGTCATACAGTAAAAACTTGGGTCTTTATGCAGAAAGGATTGGAGCAATCAATGTTGTCTGTGCATCATCAGATGCAGCTGCAAGGTGCAAGTGGTCAATTATTTCAATCTCTTCTATCTTTTGTTATCTAGTTTAGTTGATGACTTGCATTATGAGCTCGGAACTGATTGTACATAATTTTATTCAAGTCTTTACCAATCCAATAACGATGTTGACCATAGGACTCTAATTGGAACTTCCCTACCTATGTTAAGCACTGCGAACTCTCCCTTTTGTCCACCTGGCTGCAACTAAGAATTGGATATGCTGACGCCACCCCTCTATGATTTCTCATTAAACATATGTTTACAGAGAAGCAATAGATGCCATATGGCTGAATAAAGGCTTTGGCATAAGGAAGAATACATAGTTGAGAAAAAAGGATGAGAAGAAGCTTCACAATGTTCCGTGAGTTCAATCTCGGCCCAATTTGACACTGCACTATATATATGAGCGAGTTGTGTTACCGATATCTGACCAAACCCACACGTTGGGCATACTTAGCCACATCAATGTGTAACATTTGAAGTATCCTGCATTCTGCTTGTCTTATCTTCTCCTACGTTTGTCAAGAGGATATCTTCATGGATATTTCCAAGGAATTCTAAGTACCTACAAATGTCATTGTCATTTAGATGGAATACATGTGAAGTGTTTGATGAGGTTATGCACTATCAGTTCCCTAGAATCTGTGAAGGGAGATTATGTAATATTATTAAGTCTGTATGTGAATCAGATCATTCATTTTGCAGGGTAAAGAGCCAACTCAAAAGACTTGCACGGCCTATGTACTCAAATCCTCCCATACATGGAGCTAGGATTGTAGCCAATGTTGTGGGAAGTCCAGAGCTTTTCAATCAATGGAAAGAGGAGATGGAGATGATGGCTGGAAGAATAAAGAGTGTCAGACAGAAACTGTATGATAGCCTCTGTGCAAAGGATAAGAGTGGAAAGGACTGGTCATTTATTCTCAAACAGATTGGCATGTTTTCCTTCACTGGACTGAGCAAAACTCAGGTAAAAACTAAAAATCCCAGCATTTTTAAGTTGTCCTATGATGTTGTGCTTGAAACGCGATTCTTTATCCTTACATGAACATATTAGGAAAAATTAAAAATAAAATCCCCAGTTTCATGTCTGCATTAATCATCATCATACGTCATTATATGGGAAAAAAATGAAAATTTGGTGACTGAATAAAGTTGTATCGAATTCAAACTCTGCAAATGGTGGGACTGGCGAGCCCATATATCTTTTACTGATGTTTCTTGTTCTGTTCTGAATCAGACTGAGAACATGACCAGTAAGTGGCATGTTTACATGACGAAGGACGGGAGAATATCATTAGCTGGATTATCGTCAGCCAAATGTGAATACCTTGCAGATGCCATTTTTGATTCATACCACAATGTGAAGTAGGAGAGAAGATCATAAGATACAAGTTCCAGATGAACTCCTGAGGAATTTTGATGAATTGATCGCTTCAAATGTCATTATAAAGTGTCATTGAATTGTCTTTTCTATGTTCGATCTGTACGAGGAAATTTTGGACTTAAATATCGTTCCTACAAATTTTTGAACGATCGCATCTGTATCAAATAGTTGAAGAATAATGGGGAATAAATAAATATGGCTTCTTGAATGCTGGCCAAGGCTTTCCAAATTGTCAAGTGTGTTATTATACGAAACATAAAGGAAATGTATTGGCTAATGGTTTAATGCTAGTTTCACTATTATAGCCCGTTCGGTAGGGATTAAAATTCAATTAAAATTGAAAATATGGCCATTATTGAGTTCTACTCGTCTAATAAAAATCAACAATAACGATTAGTTTTTCAATTTTATTCCGATTTTAATCTCTACCGAACAGGCCCTTAATATATATATATACAAGTGTCTTCTGTCAGCATATATATTAAAGCAAATGGTGAAATCCCATAAAAGTAATCGAAAATGTCTCGCCTTGGGAACAATTGAATGATCCGTGCAGGGAATGCAACTGAATAAATTTGTACTTCAATAAAATCAGTTGTTGGAAGGCATTGTGGTGACTGCAGGCGGCGCCGGTTTTGCAATTCTGAGGGTGCCACCAAGCTCCATGGGAACAAGGGGGGTAAGAGAATGCAATACATCTGTTATCAATGGACGGTAGCTCGGTTCTGGTTGAATGCATAATACAGCAACAGCAGCAGCCTGCAAAGATGATATCTTAATATAGCACACAAATTCCAGTTTCTGCTTAATCTAAATCAAACACCATCCTACCCTGAAAGGTTATGTCCCAAAGATTAGTTTGGATTCACAAACCTGATACAGGTGCTTTAAATCCATAGCGTTTCTGATCACAGGGTCTACAATGTTTGGAAGTTTGGATCTATCAGTGAGTTGAGGCATCGCCTGCATTTCGTCCATATATTAAGCTTCAAATAAAAAGGTTTGTGGGACTAGTAGAAAACCAAGTGCTATGTGTTTAACAGCCAGGCATACCCATGTGACAATAGATTGGCATGGAGCTGGTGCCAGTCTCTCCACAGGTTTTCTTCCCAGTAGAAGCTCAAGTAAAACAACTCCAAATGCATAAACATCGCTTTTATCTGTTAACTTACCTATAAGAGAGAAAAATGAAAAAAAAAATCACGATCATCAAAATGGAACTAAAAGGCAAAGACAAGCCATATGCCAAAACTAATGGCCTATTAATTTTATAATCTTTCCAAATTTAGAACTCTAGTCCTCGAACCTGAAGTAGCAACAATAAGAAACATAATTTGCAGTCCGGAAAATCAACATTTACATACAACAAAAGAAACTAATAAATTCGAGTGTGTACCATCTAAAAGGTACTCGGGGGCTACATAACCCAAAGTTCCTGAAAGTTTAATGCTGCTACTCTTCTGGGCACCATTTCGTACAGCAAGACCAAAATCTGAAAGCTAAACAAAGGGAGAAAACAAGTGAATTTTCATATAATTGAATTGATAGTGTAACTGAGCAATATAATAATCAGAAATAGATCAAAGACCGGATTTTCTATAGTTTTTACCTTGGCACTGAAGTTGGAATCTAGAAGAATATTAGATGATTTCAAATCTCTATGAATTATTGGTGGATGGCAGTGCTCATGCAAATATTCTAATCCTCTGGTCAAACAGTTGCAATATATCAACATCCAACATCAATAATCAATGATCAGTATTAATTATCCACATGGGAGTGTCTGTTTATGTGCAAACGAACCTTGCTACATCAAGGGCAATTTTCATCCGAAGATGCCACGATAATGCAGATCCACGCAAAGGTCCTTCAAACATTAATAAAACCGAAGGGGAAATTTAGAGTCTGTATTTGATTTTCTTAATCCATATATGTATCTCATATGATTTAACATTGTTGAAATATTTTTACCATGCAATTGAGTTTCCAGAGATCCATTCTGCATCAGTTCAAAAACAAGAAGCCTTATTTCTGCATGAATGCTACAACCCAACAAAGAAATTATATTCGGGTGCTGAATATTGCTCAACAACTCTACTTCATTCTGTAAATTCAAGAATAAGCAATCAGTTTAGGATCATGAGATCTGCAGTACAAATGGATAGAAGAGCAGGCACAAACGAACTTTGGAGAAAATTTGGTACCTCAAATTCTCTTATGGCGTCTGAAGTTCCCCCATGGAGTCTCTTCACAGCAACAGATACGTTCTCTTCTAACTTAGCCTTGTACACACATCCAAATCCCCCCACACCCAAGATTTCACTTTCACTGAAATTGTTCGTAGCTGATTCTAACACCATGTATTCTATTGTAGTTACAGATCCCTTTCTACAACTTGTCTTGAAAGTATTGTATTTACCCAAGAAACGAAGCTGAGATAATGCAAGCCCTTTTGCAACATCTTTAAAGAAAACAAAAACAGAAAAATCTCAGTGAAGGATCATGAAATTGAAGACTGAAACCATGGAAGAAATTAATCCCAAAAGAAAGTACCTGAGCTATGACCCCTTTTCTCCTTCGATTTGTTTGTGTACTTCCTATGATAAACCCAGAAACACAAAAGAAACAAAACGATTGTTCCCATAGCTGTGGAAGCAGTAATTAGAGCTAAAAGCAACTTCTTTTTTGAATCCATGCCGTGCTTTCCTCTTCCTACTTCAATACCTGATTACGCAGTATATTTATAGCTAAGAATTGACATCTTGGATTAAAATATGACAAACATCACAATAATAAAGCCTGAAAATATGGTTCAAAGTCTGAAGACAGTTATGGTAGAACAGAAAATTATACCATCTAGCCAGCAGTTCAATGTCTGATGTCAAGGACTAAATTAGAGGGAGGAAAAAGGGTCTATGTAACAATTATCACACAATGATGAATGGGTGGTATAGTGACAAGATAAAATTTTACATATATGCATTAAATGCTTTGAAAATAGTGGCCATATGTAAGTTTTTCAAATTTCGAAATTTGAAGTTTGCCAAGAATGACCCAGGAAATATGAACAAGAAAAGTAGAAAAAAAAAAAAGCCGATTGAGTGAAGTAATTAATAATACCTGGAGAGAAGGCTGCCATTGATGAATAAACTGGAGAAATCTGTGGAGTAATTATTGAAGAAAGAGGAGAGTCTGCAGTGTTGGCGGCATCAACAACAATAGACAAAAGAAGAAGAAGAAGAAAGTAGAGAACAAGATTACTCATTTTTATTTTTTTTTCTAGTTTTTGCTTGCAGGATTCTAATTCTGATTCTCCCTTTGTGTCTATTTTAAACAGACATGTAAAGGAAAAATAAAAGTGACTTTCGAGGGAACAGACAGAAAATGCGGCGCCTGCTCTACTGATGAAAGTTTTGTATTTTCTAAATTGTTTTTCAAAAAATTGGAGTGTTACCTGTAT
Source organism: Fraxinus floribunda (assembly GCA_903798395.1). NCBI lineage: Eukaryota > Viridiplantae > Streptophyta > Magnoliopsida > Lamiales > Oleaceae > Fraxinus > Fraxinus floribunda. The sequence continues at coordinate 3,268 of CAIGRS010191632.1, read as the reverse complement.
TATTATTTTATTAAAAAATGTGTAATAGAAAAGAGTATTGAAAGAATAAATTTTGAGATCAACGTGGCTCATGATCTATCTCTCGATCTCATTCTCAATCTCACCCTAGTAGCAGTGGCGGTGGGTGGTCTGAATGTCCAAAAGAAGACAAAAACTGAATAAAGGGATATATATTGTTGAAATTGGGTGGCTCAGAGCAGAACCATCACGTGGGCAGTTATCCCAATTGTGTCTGTTAATCTCACGAATTACTGTAAAAATTATGTTCAGTAAAATATGTAAGCATATCGATTTAGCTAAAAATTGGATTTTTATTAAATTTTAATAAAAATAATGAAATATGTGAATCTGTGAAAGGTGCGATTGAAAAAGAATTTGACGAAAAATGAGGACCAAATATGAGCTAAAATTGACATACGGCCAACCTGAGGCTTACAATTTTACTTGTTAGGCCAACAATTGGGATAATTTCTTACAATAAAGCTGAATTTACAGTTTTATTATACAGTTTTTTTCACAACCCTCTCACATCACGGGCCCCACCCCCATGTGAGAGGGCTGTCAAAAAAATTGTTAATCGCGGACTCCAACCTCATATGAGAGGAATGTGAAAAAAATTGTCAAATAAAGTTCTAACTCTAGCATTTGAGCATTTCTCAATTTCTTAAAGGAAGCCCACCCATAATTTATTTATTTTATGACGTGGGTTGGTTGCAGTTGGTATGGGTTTATCACCTGTATACTAATAAAATTAGAAAAAAAGAATGTTGACATTGGGATAGATTACTAATCAACTAACTGAGTGCGATATCTTCCCAGCTAACTCATTTTTTTTTCCTATTTCTTAACGGCTCCAACACCTTACCTATCAACTTATAGTATTCTACTTGCCTGCACGCTGACAACAATGTATTCTAGTCTTAATGAAATGTTCTTTTTAAAGCCTATAAGAATGAATCACTAATAATATACTATGGAAAATAGATTCAGCCTTGCCTTTCACAACCCAAGCTAAGAGACAAAGAGTAACTATTGTTTGTATAGTTGGTCGAATGAATTAGTTAAGGAAAGAATACATAATTACAAAGGTTTCAAGATACACTTTTAAAAATAAGAAACTTATAAAAGAGTTTCAAAAATCAGATGGGTCACGCCTCATAATAGGTCAAGGTCACAAATGTCACATAATTATGGTCACAGACAGAAATCGCATAAAGTTACAGCCACGAAAACACAATTTGTGAGTCACAGTTGCAAGTTTAGTTGCAATCACTTATTTTTTTAGGTAACATATCATTTATTGGTCTAAATTACCAATTAATTGGTTGCAAATACTCTTCATCCCAATCGACAACCATTCCACCACCAACAACTATTGTTTGTAAATTAATTCCTCGATCTGAAATTGCAAGCAGAAACCTGTAATTTCACAAACAATAGAAACATTGTCCCCAAATTCTCATATAAACCCTAATTTCCCCTCCTTTTCTTTGCGGTGCCAACACCCACCGATGTTGCACTTGGCCACAGGTGGTGCTCAATCCTAGACGCACCATCGGGCATAGCGTTGCTACAACAACATCGCAATGCTGCCGCAATAGAGACGTCGTGACGTTGCTGCAATGGCAACACTTCACTACTATTGCAGTAGCGCTCAACGTTACTTACGTGGTAACGATGAGTAGATATCGTGGCGAAAATTGTGGTGGAGTGTGTGTGTGATCATGACTTGGGAAATGGGTAAAAAAATAAATTAGGATTTGTGAATGGACATCTAATTTTTGAAATAAAAAACCTTACACCTTAGTGAAGTACGTGAGAAAGTTTGCAAAAAAGTAATTTCCACTTTAGTGAAGCACTTGTCTTTTGCTAGCCCTTCTGAATTGAAGAAGACAACATGCATAAAAATAAATTGGTGAAATCAACAATATTTTCTTTGTACAGATGAGAATTATATTTTGAAGTTAAATTCAAATCAAATGCAAACTCATATATATTGATAATCTTCCACCTCAGCTTCGTCCACAATTTTGATATTATTGAATACTGTTACTATGTACTTCAAATATTCTTGTAACATTGCATGGCTAGTTAATAGTCTCTGTCATTTTCTGTACTCATTCAATGAGGTGTGATCAGACCGTAGTATTTGTTACTTGTAATTGAAGTGATAAATAATAGGAAGAATATTGAATAAATAGTAAGAATTGTTACTTGCAAATGAAGTGATAAATAATAGGGGAAAAAACATTGTTTAAGTTTACTTATATGCAGTTAAAAGGTGAAAATTGAGTTATAATTAAAAAAATAAATAATAAATCACTTATAAATGAAAAAATTATGTATATGTAAATAAGTCTCAGCCAAATTCATAAATCAAATCAAACTTCATTTACAATCTTACATTTCAATAGATTCACAAGTATTATCAACCACTTATTTTTATCTATTTTTTAATCAAATGTTTATAAATTCTTCCTAAACGGAGGCTAAGTAAAAAAAAGCACTTAGTAAGTTTAAGTTTTACTTATAAATAAAAACTTAAACTATATGTAAAAAGAATTACTTATAAGTTAAAAGTTAGTTAAAAGTTAAAAATATACATAAAAAGAAATTAGAAGTAAAAAACTTCTTATAAGTAAAAATATTGTCACATACACACATAGTGTTTTGATCTATTAAACACCGTGCTTAGTTGGCATTTAGATTAAAATTTAAAAAAATCCAATTAATAATCCATCTAAATATTAAATAGATTAAACTAAGTTTTCATATATTTAAAATCATTCAAAGTTAATTAATTAGGGATCCACGTAATTGAATTAAAATCAATTATTATCACACTGTAAAATCAATTAATGTAATTCAACTGCATACTATGAAACCCTTAGGCGTCTCTCCTTCCTCAATTCTTGTCACCATTTTCCCCATCAATTCATATCACCATTCTTAATAACCAAATCAATGTGTTCGCCAATTTCAGTATTTCAAGAATATGAGAATTAGCAATAAGCCGAAAATGGATATCGAAACGAGAATACGAATTGTTAATTGGATTTTTTTAATCTAAATGCAATTAAGCACGATGATTAACATAAACTAAGTACGGTGCTTAATATATCAAAACTCCTATATATATATATATATATATGATCTTTTAATACCTCTAGTTCACCTTAATCCAATCCTCCACAATCTAATACGTTATACCAAGAGGATGGAAAAACACTGCATTCGAGAATGTAGCTTTTGGCCTTGAACCTCCCTT
>CAIGRS010191598.1:0-10460 GCA_903798395.1 Fraxinus floribunda | reverse complement strand
CCTCATCATAAAATAACTGGAGTCACGTATTGAACCGACACTTTTTCTCCACGTTGCACATCGATTGAATCAGATTGTTATGAAGTCGCTGGTCTCATCACTATGGAAATTTCTGATTTTGAAATGAATCTTTGGACATTCTGAAATAGATGACCGCCCTTTTCCCAAATTTGTACTCACTCAGACAGTGAATAGGACGACTAACTGGTCATCGATAGCGAACTTTACTCTTTGGTGCAGCGTAGATTGGTCTTATGGGGAAGGGCTCTGATGCTTGGACTTTTCGAAATAGTTGGAGTACCCGTGTTGGACACGACACGACATGGGTATGTGTCGAACCCTCCAAATTTCAATCGGACACTTCGTCGTTTTTACTTCTTCTTTCTTCTTTTTTTTCTTCTTTTCCTTTTCTTTCCCTTTTCTTTTTTCCCACTTTTGCTCTCTATAAACCTAGCATCGTCGTCAAGAGGGTGAAGAAAGGCGATGGCGCTAGGTTTTACCTTCTTTTTCTTTTTCTCTCTTTTTTCTTTCCATCTTGAAAATGGGTTCCATATAGTGTTACTTAGTGCTCCACTAAATCCAAATTACAATCAAATTTCTCATTTTCTATTTTATATAACATTTAGTAATTCCTGTAATTGAAAACTAAACCCAAAAATTCTATTTTATTCGTCTTATCGTCTTAACCCCTTATTAAATACTCATTTTCTTCATTGAATAATTAGTTCTAGCCTATTCAAAATGATATACTGGATTAGTAAAAAAATTGAAGTCTAAAAGACGAAACCACGTACTCGTGTCTGAAATTTGGATTCTTTTTAGCGATGTCCCCATATCCTACATTTTAGAATATAAAAGATTCGACACTTAGATACGTACTCGTATCCGAGTCCGAGCATCATAGCCTATAAATATAGAAGCATTGTACACTTTTTTAATAACATCAATTATTATTCAATAACATTCAAGCAAGTTATTCCAATATTGTTCTTAATTACTACATAATTCTTATTACAAGAGCTTATACCAATAAATTTATGAACGGAAACAAATATACAGTATTTAGACAAAGCGAATTTGGAATAGACTGTCACTCCAAGACAAATCTGATTCAGTTGGTAGGTTGGGAAAAAGTAGCAGTCGAGCCTTATAAGTTTCACCCCATCTTAGTACAAGAGTTCTACTCAAACTTCAATGTTGATTTAGACACTCCGATAACCGAGCATATGCATCAGACATAGGTTAGGTATAAATGGATTACGCTCTCACTCGAAGTAATAGATGTTTACTTTGGACTAATCGAGGACAATATTTCCCAATTCCTTTGAATCCAGACGTGCCAACGATCGCACGGATTATTTATGGTAGGGACAATGCATGGCTACTCCAGACAAATGAATCCAAACATCTGACAGACTCCCTTAAGATCCTTCATCAATTCGTCTCTCATAACATAGACCACAACTCAAATTGCACCACAATCAGTCTTGCCAAGCCCATTCTCCAATTAATTAACCTAACAGATACAATAGCCTATCTCACAAACAACCCATCAGCACCCCATTAAACTCAAGCCCATATCCATCTATCACAAAACTAAACCTAACTCGGCTTAAGACCAACAAACTTTTAACCGAATCTCACTACAAACGCCACCGTCCAACCCGCTGTTATTGTTTCCAATCTGCCATCTGCTAAACTTTCTCACTGACCATCTCCGTTGTCGTATTCTGCTAGCTCTGGGAAACACCATTATCACTAGCTCTCCCCTCGTCATAAAAGCACACAACCACAACTAATTATGTCGCTTCCACACTCGCCACTCCTGGGTCTACCAAACCTTTCACCAGTGTCGCCTTTTGTCAACACTATCCACCGTCGTCGGCATCCTGCTAACCATTTTCTTCTCCGTCGCCATCAACAACCCATACACATAGAAAACCTAACCTTCCATTACCAGGTCCTAACATAACCAGTAGCTTCGGCTATTTCTGCAGAAGACCCAGCAAGAATTTCTCTGGCAGCTAACTCCAGCTTGCTCTAAGTTCAACTTATCCACTTGCTGTGAATTTTCCGTATCAATTGGACCTCAAATCTATTGTGCACAATCAGGAGCTTGAGTTGAATCTCGTGAGGTGCAAAGACCTGAGATATTGAAAAGGAAAAGAAAAGGCATTTGGCACACAATTTGTGCAACAACTTTGGAACTGGAGTCCACGGTGCAACACTAATGGGTCAATTTTCACTTTATAAGGTATACCAATTTTGTTATTTGATAACTCTCATTCTATTTAGGTGTTTGTGGCCAGTGATATCTCATATTTAATTAAAAGAAGTAAACAAATGTCTTATAATAGCTGCAACACAACTTTCAGTCACTGTCACGATCAAGTACCTTACCCTTATCCTTCCACTTATCAACACAATTATCAAGGACGTAAATTCTTATTCTTGGCAACATGCACTCCAACTATTGGATTTTGATGGTCATACTCGACTTGACTTATTTCTTGATTAGCTTAATAGTCTTGAAACATTCTTTGAATTTCACAACTTGAGTGACTCCCATCATCTTTATCATGCTAATATAGCACTTGTCGGATCTGCTAAGTGTTATTGAAAGTTCATTTTGCGTAACATTGATAATCTAGGTCAGTGCCCTATCACTTTGTTGGATGAGATGAAACGAAACTTAAATAATAAATATGCATAGGTGTATTATCAAACTCAATTGTTAAACCAATTCTTTTTGCACGGTAGGCGAGGTAGGTCCACTATTAGTATGTATCTAGCACACTACGAAAGGTTATTGCACAATTGTTATATTTATGAAGCCCCCACATCACAGCGTCTAGATTTATCGATGATTTGAATCCTAAAATCTTACCCAGTAAAATTGTACATTCTTAGATGATGCTTTACCAACAGGCAACATATGGAACTTATCCTTCCATCTTCACTATGCGTGTCATAAGCTAGGTCTATCACCCCAATCTCAAAAGTCACCTTCTGAATCTAGTTTTGTTACTTTCGAGGAAAAATCGAAGTCTCTATTGTTGAGCCAATTGAGTATTCTAATGGCGAGGATGAGGAATTATCTATTATGTTGCCACCTAGGTCAAATAGCCTGCATGTTCTCGATTTCGTGCCGAAGTTGTTCTTGCCTAAATATTTATGTGACTCTAACGTTGACTTTGATATGATTTACCTCCACTCTGTAATACTCCTCGAGTTGCCTCGTTTACCAAGGTCATTGTTTGTTCACACCTTTTCTATTGACATTCGATTGTTACCTACTAATTACCTTCATATTGCTTTAGCTCCATACTTTCTTGATTTTAATGCTAAGTTTGGACAATAAATTATTTTCGGTCATGAACAGACGAGCTTGCATTTGACAAACTAGTTAGGCATAGATACGTTTCTGGTGATTTTTATGCCTTGTTGCGTGTTTCTTTAGCACGATTTTCCACATATGTATAAAATAAAATAAAAAATTGGATAATTCACTTGGACCTAATCTATTTGACTGGCTATAGCACTTAATGGAAGGTTTTGTATACAATATAGTATAATTGTTTCTTTGTCGAGGCACATTCAAGTCACTGGAGTTGCATTCATATGTTTCAGCAGGCTGCACGTCAATCTACCGTTCTAGTGCATCTTGCTCTTCATATGGAATTCGTGGTACATTTTGTGGATAAGTTGAACATATTGTTGCTTATTAAGGTCCTTTATCGTTACTTGGTTAAAAGGAAAGATCGACCCCCTTGGTAAGTTCAGATGCTTAGGAATGTTTTTCAACTTCAATTGTTGAGATCTGCATCGCACCATTATTTGGTAAGGGAAAAAGATCGTCATCTTTAGTTAAGAAGTTTCAGTATATCTTGTCGGAGTCGAATTCTCTTAGCTGAGAAGAATTGATGCAATATTATAATAGATTTTAGTATTAGTTGAAGCAGGATGCAAGAGGAGAATTGTAGGAGAAGGGGAAAGGGAAGAGGAGGGGAGAAAGGAGGGAGAAAAGAGAGGAGAGAATAAAGAGAAATTATGGGAAGAATATCAATTTTTATTCATACAAAGGTTATCAATTACATTGAATAGGCACCCTTTATATAGGGTTTAAACTAATACTAACTGAAGTAGGAAAATAAGATAAAATAAATCCCTAATTATGTTTCCTGAAATAAACTTTAAAATTGGAAACTAAATATAGTAAAATCTCTTAGAATATTGCATCAGAAGGCAAAGGGAAAATATACAAAGGAGAACGAAGTCCAAAATAGTAAGCGAACTAACTAATATGTGCAGGCACAGACAAGCAAATATATTTCACCTGAATCAGAGAAAAGAGAAAATATACCTGACTTGCTTTGCGCCCCAATCCCATTAAGAAGTTATCAGGCTTTATATCACGGTGAAGAAAACCCCTAGAGTGCATGTACTCTACTCTAGTGATCTACATAAAACACAAGGCAGTGAGTAAAACTGCAGTTACCAAAACCACGTAAACAGTCTTTCATGATGGTGGAACACTTACTAACTGATCAGCCAGCATTAGAACTGTTTTTAATGTAAATTTCCGATTGCAGTAGTTAAATAAATCTTCTAAACTAGGTCCAAGAAGATCAATAACCATGGCATTATACTCTCCTTCAACTCCAAACCATTTAAGGTGAGGAATCCCAGCTTCATACAGAAAAACGAGAGCATTAACAAACTTGCTTCGTCTTTGGTACATAACCAATAGAAAACCAAGAGAATTTAGAAATTATTAAACTCACTGCCTCCCTGAAGAAGCATATACAACTTTGATTCATAGTGAAGTTGAGGGTGTTTAGTTTTAGCAGATTCCTGTAAGAAAGAGAGGAAGAAAAGGGTTTTCACCAAGAGAACAAAATGCGAGAAATTGTTATGCTTACAGATCAACTAACTTCGTAGATGAAAATATTAATAGCAATTAGGTAATTGACAAACAATAATCACCTTGATCGACCACTTGATAGTACTGTAGGCAGCAAATGGGCTAAATACGGCACATAATCAACTATTTTTATAATAATTAATAAAAAAAACTGTTCTTTCTCTGGTTTCATTACTAAAAGTTAAATTTTGTTCAAAGGATCAATAAGAAGACTTCACGATCCAGAAATAAACAAAATTAATTTAGATAGAAACAAAAATCTAGAGCACAGTGCAAAGTTATCACACTCACCAGCTTCACAGCAACTTCTTCTCCAGTTTGTATATTTACTCCTGATTTAAATTGAAATCAACAAATAATTTCAAAACGAAATCCCATAAAAGAAACAGTTCAGAAACCATTAACATATAGTTAAAAATGGTAATCAAAATTACCCAAATAAAGCTCTCCAAAAGATCCACTTCCAATCTTCCTCCGCAGCTTAAATTTACTTCCAATCACATGATCCATACTTAATTTCGAAAAATTAATTAAAACGACCCAAATAAAAAATTAATCTTGCTTGATTATACAGTTCACTATTCAACACCAAAAGTGGCAAACTTCTTTCTCAACAATCAAAATCTCAAATTCAAACAACGGCCCTCAGATCCACTCCAACTTAATTACAGAAAATTATACCAAAAAATCTTCACTTGATGAAAAAAGATTACCATAGAAGCCCCAATCCTAAACGTTAATTTCTTAATTTTGGTGATTGAAAATCAATAAAGACAATGAATCAAAGAATTAAAAGAAACCTCAATAAAAGATCTACATATAGGCATAGAAAAGGTCAAGAATCTGAAGACCATGGGGAGGATATAACTAGAATATGTAAAACCCAGGTTGTGTTTTTGAATTGACGGAAAAATATTTATTTATTCATTGAACGTGTAAGGGTGTAAGTGCAGAGACTAATGGGTTATGAACTGGACCCAGAGGTGAATTTGAGAGAATCTAACGAAATCTTCTGTAAATTCTTGATATGAATTCTGGGAGGATATGTGGGAAATTATAGAAAAAGAGGAGAACTCAGTGCCTATAGCTATAAGCATTCACCAGCGGTATGCGGTGGAAAAAACATGTCAATTAGAAATGAGTTTGGATAAGAATGTTTAATTATCAGTTTTGAAAATAATCTCGTCAATTGGTATTTGGTGCATGTGGATCGGATAGAATATTAGAATGTGGACTTATTTAGCCCCATATGACATTCATTGAATCGAAGTAAAAAAAAAAAGAAAAAAAAGAAATTCAAATTCATTTTCATTTTCAACGACACATCCACAAAATAAATTATTTTTTATTTAAACCCAAAACATTTTTCTAATTTTTAATTACACATTCTCTAAAATGGTCATTATAAACTCATCTTTCCATAAAATAAATAAATAAAAAATTAATGAATATCAAACAGGAACTTAAAAGTAATGATGACTTGGCTGAGGGAAATTAAGAGATAAAATTATCGAAGGGGATTGGGATCGAATGGAGCGTTTAACCAACAAATTCAATCAATCTAGGCAACGAGTCTAAGGACATGGCGCATAAGTAGCTACCCACACGAATAGTAATAATGTTGTGTGGTCTCCTGGACATGACATTAATATATTATCGAGACTTGATGATACATTGACAAATGAACAGAGAATAGTCACACCTCACAATTTTTTAAAAAGCATAACTTTTTAATTTAAAAATTTTCAAAATATAAATTATTTAAATATGCTTGGATATAGAAAGTAATTTAAACGATTTTAGTCGAGCACATCAAATTCATTAAAGAATCACATTTTAGTTCATAAGATTTAGCTTAATCTCAAATTTGTCCTTAAATTTCAAATAATGCTACAATGCCCACGAATTCTCTTTGCAGATAATCTAGTTTTAATCTTTGTAATATAATTTAACGTTAGTAATAGAAATGACATAATTTAGTGTTACTCATATAAATAACATATTTAGTGCCAATAACTAACATTTATGGTAAGTTAAAGCTGACGTGGTATATTTTTATTAGATGAGATTGAGAGCGAGTGCGAGAGCAAGAGCGAGAGCGAGAGCGAGTTAAATTGCTTTAAGTTAGAAACTCGGAGAAAATCATTTTAGGTTAATAAAAAATCAAGTGCACCGAATGCTCTTTTATGGGTCAGCTGATGACTCAATAATAGGTGGATAATTGATACCAATAGAGTCGGAGTCGTCCAACTGGTTTGTCGTATTAGGAATAAGATCGTTATAACTAAACCATTATCTCAAAAGATGATTGTTTGAAGTACCTTAATTTGATTATCAACAAGGAATCGAGGACTTGAAGAGTACATCAATAGAGCTGATTAGATGCTATAAATAAGTCCTACAAAGATAATACATAATTGTAAGATGCCTATAAATTTAAAATTTAAAAGAAAAAGGATTAAAACAAGTTTTATGTATCATGGGTTAGACCGACTAATGCTTTTATGTAATTAAATATTATGCCACTAAAGGAGTTTATACAAACAATCTTCCTTGGTGTACACAATTTTCTCTCCAATATTTTTTTTTTGAAAACAAAGCAAGTGTCAAACAAGAAGTGTACAAATGACATTTTTCTTATACAAAAGAAGAACATGAACAAATGACTACTTAAAGTCATATAAGCGAGCATGTACTTGAGGATCAATCAAGGGATGATAATGTTGAAACATGTTTTGTGTAGATAATTCTAATAGATTGGAAAAGGGATTACGTTAGATCCTCACACAAAATGTTTGTGCACAATCCACCTCAAATTCATTTAAAAAAACAAAAATAAGCTATTATTGATGTTTGATCACGTATAATTCTGTCCAATTCAACCTATCAAACACGACCTAATGACCAATTGTTTTGATGTCAAAAAATGCACAAAACCATGAAATTGTTATCAGTTGGTTAGAAAGTCAATGTTTTGAAGAGATGCAAGGTTGGGTTCAGAACTACCACAAGACGGAAAAGTGTCAAACATATTACTTAGAAATCTCATGCAAGTTTGTCTTTGTCCATATCTTCAAATGTAGCTTTCACTTGCCAACAAACATATAACCAATGGCAGGTAACTACATCATCTACTACATTGTGTATAAAGTCACTCTCTCTGCAATTATTTGAATCTTGTAATGACAATAACGCCCAACAGAGACAACTCCAATCTAAGCAATTGTGGGGGTGTGTATTGATTGGCAGTTACTATGCCACACTTCCGATAAGAGACATATCGAATTATCAAGATCCGAGTGCCTCGACAAAAATTAGGCCCGGTTTGTAGGGGCCTGCAGGCCACATGTATTGGACCCATTGTACAATATAAAAGTTTAAAAACTAAGCCCCTCTTGGAAAAAGCTTTTTGAAACTATGAGATGATGAATCTCATGATATGTTGTTAAGAGTAAAAAAGTCGTGGTTTTAGTAGATGTGTAGTTAAAAATGAAACTTGATCTAACTTGTAATCTCAAAAAAGTTTTGTCTAGGGATGGCAACGGAACGGGGTCGGGGCAACTTCCCCCACCCTCATCCCGACAGGCAATTCTCCGCCCCGTTACCCGTTTAAGGCGTTTACTACCTCATTAAATTTTTTTTTTTTAAATTTTTTTTATAATTCATTTTATTGTCATATTCATTAGATTGAAACAATAATATATTTTTAAATCTTTACTTATTTTTAAAAATTAAATTATTCAAATATAGTCTGTAAATTAAGACTTTTATTGTTTGTCATATTTTTTAAATAATTTTAGTTAACATTTTCTATTAAAACTAATGAAATTTGGTGAAATTTTTCATTTAAAGTATTGAATTCTAAAAACAAAATTTTAAACCCGTCCCCACCNATATATTTTTTAATCTTTACTTATTTTTAAAAATTAAATTATTCAAATATATTTGTAAATTAAGACTTTTATTGTTTGTCATATTTTTTAAATAATTTTAGTTAACATTTTCTATTAAAACTAATGAAATTTGGTGAAATTTTTCATTTAAAGTATTGAATTCTAAAAACAAAATTTTAAACCCGTCCCCACCCCGAACCTGTCCCATCCCCGACTCGAATGCCCGATTAGACGGGTAATCCCCGCCCCTTTGGGAGCAGGGGTAGGGTCCCGTGAATATCGTGTTTGTCGAATTTTTTTGCCATCCCTAGCTTTGTCAAATTGAGAAGGAATAGAAGGACAAACTTAACAAACCTTAAATTGCATATATCTAGCACACTAGCTCCCCCTTACAGTGGCAAATCTAGATTCTCGAGTAAGCACGTCGACCATCAACGACCACAATAAAAACCAATACCTTGAATTGAAATTACTTGTATCATAGTTCGGATTATAAGTGTGAATGTACATTATCTAGTCGTTGACTTGGACAAATCATTAGATCGTCGAGTCATGGTTTAACCACCTAGTCATTGTAAGGTCGAATAAACATCCGCCAAATGTTATTGTAGTCAAGCTTTCCATAATTTCAAAGGGGAGCACAAAGTAGAACTGAAGACTTACCACTTACTAAACAAGTGATCTAACCAACTAACCTATGAGAGCTACTTGAGAACAAACGAAATCAAAGATATACATCCAAAATAATATATACATTGACACCGTGCAAAAAAAAAATTAATACGACAGAGCTAGCACGAGGCGGTCGTTGATGCTCGCTGGGTGTTTGATCCACCGATGCCCCCTTACCCTTCCAACTTGCCCTCCAATAGAAAAGAAAGGAAGACATTGTTTGATATGTATATTATATATTTTATTTAAAAGATATAAGGGTAGTGCTATACGTATAGAAAGTCACTACCAAAAAGTCACCGGATGACTAATTCCTTTTATAAAATGACTATATTGCCCTTAATGAAATATATTGCAGAATAGTTCCTATAACTTTTAGTTATTAGTTTGTTCAGGGTTATATCTTACAATTCTTTCATTTGGATCATATGTTCTTAGAACTAGTCATGGGAATCTTAGTTCAGTACTTTCTTGTAACCAAATCAAGTATTGTTGTTGCTCTAATTGGTGATATCTTATAGTTGTTCTTATTTTGTCCCACTTTTCTTCATCTTTCTCTCTTCTAAGCTCTTCAAGGAGTATTTTAACTTGTTTTTACGATCTTTTCCCACTTTTCTTGATTATTTTCTCTTCTAAGTTCTTCAAAAAGTATTCTAACTTCTATGGATCTCAATTCACTGGTATTGTCTTCGATTCTTCTAAATCTTTCAATATCTTCTCTTTCCTCGTGATTCATAAGATTAATTAGGATCACTATTTGTACGATATCTTTTTAAAATTTTTCAATTTATCTTAAATATTCTCTATATTTTGTTAATTTTTTGAAGGCTCTGGGTTGGTCTTCTTTAGTTATGTATTCAAGAACAATTCCTTCTGAAACTTCTTCTATATTTTCGTATTCAGTTAGAATATTTCCTATCTTTTTTATTTCTTTATAAGTTTCTACAAGATCAAATCCTATATTATGTTTA
>CAIGRS010191584.1:0-10333 GCA_903798395.1 Fraxinus floribunda | reverse complement strand
AGCTCCCTTTTGATCTCCGCTACAATCACCAGTGGCTCCACCTCATCCCTCAGCCTCCACCACCACAAGCCGGCAAAGGTTTGTGCATTTGTTGTCTAAGCCCTTGTTTGGTTTAGTTAAATACCAGTTTTTAGTAGATTTTGATAAAAAGGTGATGAAATGTGTAATTGAAAATGAATTTGAGAAAAAAGTAAATTTTAGAAAAATGTGGGTCAAACAGGAGACTGAATAGCTATATATAGGTGGTTTTTGGTGGATATTAATAAGATACAAGATATGCAACCATATAGGCTAATACTAAACTTCATAATTTTTAAAATATTTTTTTTTATTAGGATTCTTTACTTTTTGCTTGGTGATTAACTTTTTGAGACTTGTATAATCTTCTAACTATTTTTCTGTAAAACGTTTGATCACGGGTTCAAGCTATTCCCCATTTCGGGTATTTCATCTTTTATTGGTTTTCATCGAGTTTTCAACAAACTGAACTATATTTACGGCTGCAATGGAGAAAATGATATCTTGGGCAACCGTTAAATTTATGGATCCATACTTGATTTGTTTGGATCATTTTGGTGGCACAAACTTCATCCCGATGGCTTTTTGTACAATTTAATTGGTGTGGTGTGCTTCAATTCTGGGAGTGGAGAAATATCATTGTCCATACACGAATTGTGTAATGTTCAAAAACGAGAATGAGCGCTGTGGTAACTGGTAATAAGATAAGATGAATGAAATTAAAACAAGACGAATGTAAATTGTGACCTTTCAATACTCGAATATTAAACATTATGCCCCAGAATAGAAGATGAATCGTTCTCTTGATATTAAGTGAGTGTAAATTATAAAGATTGACTAAAAGTATTTATTTTAGGGATGACAAAAAAATGTGTTATACTCGATACTGTGAGGCCCCGCCTTGAACGGGGCGGGGATTCCCCACCTAATTGTGTACATAGACCGAGGATGGGGAGGATATCGAGGTCTAGGAACATGGTTTCTGTGCCTGTTACCCTCCCTCATTTAAAGTTCATTTCAAAATTTAAGTTTTTTATCCCACACAAAAAGAAAGCAATCATCATCATTTCTAGGGAAAACACGGTTTTTTTTACAATTTGAAAAAAAAAAATAATTTTCACCAACTTAAATATTAAAAAATAAAAGTAAAATAAAAAATAAATAAATGGCATGTTAAATGGCATCGGGAACCCTTCTGCCTTTCTCACCTTAATAGGATATGGGAGTGGGGCGAGGAGACAAAAATATCCAACGGGATGTGGGATGGGAATGACCTCCCCCACTTTGTTGCCATCCTTGGTATTTTTGACAAAAGAAAAATAAAATTATCAACCAATTATTTCTTAAACACCCACTTTTCTTGATGTTTCATTCATCTCCTACGCTCCAAGTTTTCAACAGTTTAAAAACGATATCCACTACTGCAATGGAGACGAACAATTTTGGCAACAATTGAATTAATGAACCAAAGTCTGGTTTGTTTGGATAGTTTCGATGGCACAAACTTAAACCGATGGCATTTTGTACAATTGTGGCGCTGTGCTTCATGAATCGAAATTTTAGGAGTGGGGAAATGTTATTGCCCTTACATGAGTTGCACGATATCCATTATCATGAAGGAGTGTGGAGGAAACTGATAATATGAAGAATGATGTTAAAATCATAACGACGGTAAGTTGTGACCTTTTGATACACAAATTATTAAATATTATGCCGTGAATGATAGGTTATAAAAGATGAATTAAAGTTCTCTTACATCAAATTAATGATAATGAAATTGATGATTTAAGTGGCTTGACGAAATGTTCTTTGGATATAATGTTTGTGTGGAGTACACCTTCCTAATTTAACAATAGAATTTGACGAAATTTCTCAATAGGAATGATACATGGGACGAAAAATTAACATGGATGAAATTGCTACAAACATGAAAGATTAGGGATCTAGAGTGTAATTTACCCTTATTTTTTCATGAGGAGCTCCTTTTGTATCTTTAAGCTCCTCTTTGAGCAACATTATCATTCTTCTACTCATTTATAATAGCCTGTTTGATTAGGCTTAAAATTCAATTAAAATTGAAAATATGATCGTTATTGGGCCCCACCCGTCTAATAAAAGTCAACAATAACGACTATATTT
Source organism: Fraxinus floribunda (assembly GCA_903798395.1). Lineage (NCBI taxonomy): Eukaryota > Viridiplantae > Streptophyta > Magnoliopsida > Lamiales > Oleaceae > Fraxinus > Fraxinus floribunda. The sequence continues at coordinate 8,176 of CAIGRS010191584.1, read as the reverse complement.
TCAATTTTAATCTGATTTTAATCTCTACCACACACCCTCTAACTAAACTAGCCTGTTTGATTAGGCTTAAAATTCAATTAAAATTGAAAATATGGCCGTTATTGGGTCCCACCCGTCTAATAAAAGTCAACAATAACGACTATATTTTCAATTTTAATCTGATTTTAATCTCTACCACACACCCTCTAACTAAACATTCTTTATTAAAATAATATTTTTTATTATATCAATAATTTTTCCTTCTTTTCAATCACATATTCACCATCACATTACAAAAAAATACATTCTCTTCTAAAAAATGTGCATCAAACACACTCTTTACCGGAGAAAATAATAAATTAAAAGGCTCCAAAATGATCAAGACTTGCTTTATGTACAGCCAATTATTGCCACAAAAAGATATTCCAAAGTCAAAAAGAAAAGATATTCCATTTCCATTGAAGGAGAGGGCATTATTACAATGCGACTTGCCAATGTTTATCATCGGTACGCTCTACCCCCCTCTCTCTTCTATCACCACCTCCTTCCATACTCTTACCAAACCCCTTCTCTCTCTAAAACCACCTAAATCTTCATCTATTCTCAAAGCGCATTCAAGAACCAAAATCCACAATTGTCCAATTGTGATTGTTAATCCTGCAATCAAGGCTACTGCTATGAGATTCCACAATATTGTCCCAGTCAACGCTGTTGCTTCGGAGGAGGGTGGTGGGTCAAATGGTGCTAGTGCTTCTCCAGCTGATTTTGAAGGTATCCTGTTAGTTCTATACATGGATAAATGGACTGTGATAAATATATATGACTTTATTATTTTGATGAATTTTTGGATTTGAAGTAGATGAAGTTTCACTAGAAAGTCCTTTAGGCCATGGAGCGTTTTATCTTCTTGGTAACACTTTCTCAAAGTGTGTTTACCGACTTTTGGCGGTGAAGTTTTGATTTGTATGGATTTTAAGTCTAGTGTAGAATGTGTTAATCATATCATATGGGAAAGTAGCCATTTGCTTCTTCTACAGCACTTGAAAACTTAAGAAACTCTGCTAGTTAATTGCATGGGTTGTTCTCTGTTTCCTGAAAATGTGAATCCCTCTTACTTTGTTTTCCGATTGTCTGCACCTGGTGGATCCATCAACAATGTGGCTGGATTTTTTGCAATTGGTTTCTATGTTTTCAGGACAATTGTTTATTATTCCGGGCTTTGGATTTTCTGTATTACATCTTAAGAAATGTTTTCTATTTGATTTGCATTCCATGCCATCACACGTCTTTTACGGATCCACATTTTAGATACACATTACCATGTTCCACTAATAGTCTAAATAGTCATCCCTTTTTTTTTAGAGTTTTGTATAGATACCTCATATGCTCCTGTTTCCTTAATTGTGAATTTAACTGCTCGTATCAAATATAGAGTACATTATCTATATCTGTTATCCGTTCATGCACATCGTTGGTGGTTATATTTCACGTGCTTGTAGATTCATCATTGAGCAACAGATATTGCCTTCCTCCACAAGAGATTAGAGATATTGTTGACACTCCACCCCTTCCAGCACTATCATTCTCACCACATAGGGATAAAATACTATTTCTCAAGAGGAGATCTTTACCTCCTTTGTCAGAATTAGCAAGACCAGAGGAGAAGCTTGCAGGTGTTCGAATTGATGGAAAATGCAATTGCCGGAGTCGCATGTGAGTAAGACAAAGTTCATCTCACAATTTCTTATATTATATTATTTATTTTCATCTCATGGTCACAATGATATGAACTGTGTCAATTGAGTCATTGATGCCAATTGATTCATCTCTGTATTTTACAAATGACACCACTAGGTGAGTTTTATTAAGGTCCATTGCATCACTTTGTTATGAACCAACAGTATGACTGACTTGGGACTTTGTTAGTTATGCTTTATTTTATTTTATTTTCCCTTATGACCTCTTTTAAAACATTTTAACCTTTTTATTTTCAGGTCATACTATACTGGTATAGGGATCTACCATTTAATGGATGATTGTACTCTAGGCCCAGAGAAGGAGATACACGGCCTTCCAGATGGTGCTAAAATTAATTTTGTTACCTGGTGAGACCTAAGATTTGTGCTCTCTCTATATCCTATTTCATTGGGAGCCATTTGACATTTTTTACGCACTTTGATATTTGCAATAACATAGTGGGAATAAATACTTAATTTTTGAGAAGATTAGGGAATTCATTGCCTAAAAATACAATATTATAGGAAAGGTGTGGTATATGTGGTGTGGTTTTTACTCTGTTAGTATTATCCATTTACTGCCACTTGTTAGAGTACATAAATTTGATAAAACTCCTAATGAAATGTGAATCTTTTGCCATTAAGGTAATAATTATAAGGTCAAAATTATTCAAATTTTATACATTACAAACATGCTGGGACGGTACATACTATCACTCATGGCATCACGGTGCACTGCAATAGGTTTCTCTGGTGTTTTCAAATTGTTAATTTTGAAAAGAATCTGAATGTTGAAGGACATTACTCGAGCTAATGTAACTTCTCATAATATTCATATTTCTAGGACATTTTACTTAATTGATAAAATTTGAATATCTGGACCACATATCATTTTATTTGTCTTTAAAGTAGAGCGTGATGCCAATTTTTTCATTTTCAAAAGGAAAAAAGAGTTCTATGCTTTACATCTTATTGAACTCAATGAAAATCCATAGCAGGGAATGCAGAGTTTCTTGTAAGCAGATATATAGATAGTGTAGGGAAAGTGCATTTCCTGGTAAAGTAGATGTACAAAGACAAGATTTCCGTTGCTTTCATGTTTACCTTATGGTATAACTCTGATTTTATACTACAAAAAACATTGAGCTAATATATTTGAGTAGTTATTTGGTGCAAATTATTTTGATCACTCTATGACTCTCTTCTTTTGTCCTACTAGGTCGAATGATGGTCGGTATCTATCCTTTAGTGTACGAATTGATGAGGTACGTAGCTCAGTTTTGTTGTCTTGCTGCCAGTTGTATAACGATATATGTAACGTTGATATAGCTAGATTGGTGTCAATACGATACCATGTATCAACACATTAAATTGCCAACTTCAATTGCTAGAATGACACATACTTCATCTAGGACCTTCAGTTAAAGAGACATGTTCCTACTTAATGCAAGTTCAGTACTTTAAAAAAATAATTTTTATTTTCTTATTTCTTGAGATATGTTTTATTCCTTGAAATTGTAACGACCTCATGTTTTTATGTTTTGCTTTTATCTTAAATAGGAGGATGGCATTAGTAGCATGCTAAGAGTATGGATTGCAGATGTGGAAACAGGAAAAGCTAGGCCACTCTTTGAGTCGTCAGATATGTTCCTAAATGCAGTTTTTGACAAGTATGGTTAAATGTTTTCGAAGGTTTGTAAATATCGTTATGATTATTTATATTAACATCTATCTTACCTATGCTTCTCAGCTTTGTTTGGGTGAACAACTCAACTCTATTGGTTTGCACCATTCCTTTTTCTCGCGGAGACCCCCCAAAGAAACCTCTAGTTCCCTCCGGTCCTAAGATACAATCTAATGAACAAAAGGACATCATTCAATCCAAAACTTATCAGGATCTTCTTAAAGATGAATATGATGAAACCTTATTTGAGTACTATGCCACTTCACAACTGGTTTTGGTATCTTTGGAAGGGACGGTAAAGCCGGTTGGACCACCAGCTATATATACATCTTTGGATCCCTCTCCAGATGAGAAATACATTTTGATTACTTCAATTCACAGACCATATTCATTTATTGTACCGTGTGGAAGATTTCCAAAAAAAGTTGATGTTTGGACAGCTGATGGAAAATTTGTTAGAGAACTTTGTGATTTGCCCCTTGCTGAGGACATTCCCATTACACACAATAGTGTTCGTAGAGGGATGCGCTCAATTAATTGGAGAGCAGATAAGCCTTCTACACTTGTCTGGTATGCTCCTTGTTACGTTATGTTCTTTTCTTGTGCAATTTGGCAATTGTTGTTCGGATTGAAAATGATTACTTACCTTATTATTGTACGCTTGACATGTTGCTTATGGATTTTTTTTGCTGAATTACAAATAGGGTTGAGACACAAGATGGCGGTGATGCCAAAGTGGAAGTCTCTCCACGTGATATAGTTTATACACAGCCTGCCGAGTCACTTGCTATTGAACAACCAGCAGTTCTGCATAAGCTTGATTTGCGCTATGGGTATGAATACAAACTGTCCCACTGTACTCTGTCCTATAATTTGTCGGATCATCTAGGTTATGTCCACTAGAATATTTTACATTCGATAATTTGTTTCTTAGTTTTATCATTTTTTGAGGCTTGCCAATAGGATATCAGCTTCAGTCAATTTCATGGCAGCTTACTAATTGCATACATGTTTTATGATATTCTCTAAGACTTGTTATCTTACATATGCTCCCTTGTTGTATTCGTTTGATAGTATATCTTAAAATTGATCCTACAGTTGGATATAGCTTTGAGTTTGAGCATAGTCATTGCTTCGTAATTTAATATCTTTCAGCTGGATCTCCTTTATCTTGTATTATTTTGTTCTTTGTACCTATGTTTTACAAGTCATTGTCATGGACTCTCAAGGAGCAAACCACTTTCCTGGATGGAACGACGACTGAAAAACTATATCAAGAATATGTTTGTGTGAATCTGCATTTCCGCTATGGAATATATTGATTGACCTGACCGGGGCTTTTGTACAAATATAATTCATGAACGTTTGTTGGATCTACTCAAAATTCAAACATTTGTTTTTGGTAGCCATGACTGAAATCTGAAGTAGTATCAATAAGAGTCCTACAATCATCAATAACTCCACTTGTATGTTTTTCTAATATTTACATGTCTAATATTGTGGTTTCATACGTCTGACTCCTCACTTCTTTTCACAGAGGGATCTCTTGGTGTGATGATTCGCTGGCATTAATTTATGAATCTTGGTATAAAACACGGAAAATAAGAACATGGGTTATTTCACCTGGATCTAAGAATGTGAGTCCCCGCATACTATTTGATCGGTCTTCTGAAGATGTTTATTCTGATCCCGGCTCTCCCATGCTGCGAAGAACTCCTGCTGGCACTTATGTGATTGCAAAGATAAAGAAGGAAGGTGATCAAGGAACATATTTGTTATTGAATGGACGTGGTGCTACTCCACAAGGAAATATCCCATTTTTGGATTTATTTGATATGTAAGTTTGATATTATTTGTTTGTTATCGATCATTGGCAACTGGGTGATCTGATATTAGTTGTTTCAGAAATACAGGCAATAAAGAACGAATATGGGAGAGTGACAAGGAGAAGTACTACGAGACTGTTGTTGCTCTGATGTCTGATCAGAGTGAAGGGGAATTATATGTTGATCAGTTAAAAGTATTGACTTCAAAAGAATCTAAAACTGAAAACACCCAGTATTTCATACTGACCTGGCCAGAAAAGAAAGCATGCCAAATTACGAATTTCCCTCATCCTTATCCTCAGTTGTCTTCCTTGAAGAAAGAAATGATCAGGTACGAGAGGAAGGATGGGGTACAGCTTACCGCAACCCTATATCTTCCACCGGATTATGATCCTACTAGAGATGGACCCCTTCCATGTCTGGTGTGGTCTTACCCTGGAGAGTTCAAAAGTAAAGATGCAGCTGGACAAGTCCGTGGTTCCCCAAATGAGTTTGCTGGCATTGGTCCAACATCTCCTCTTCTTTGGCTAGCAAGAAGGTGTGAATTTCTTCTCCCCTCTGTTCGGTTGAGATACTATATTGCTTATGTTGCTCATCAATTAACCCAAACTTGCAGGTTTGCCATCTTATCTGGACCAACTATACCAATCATTGGTGAGGGTAATGAAGAGGCAAATGATAGGTATGGTAATGCTTCCAAAACCTTTTACCGTTTTAATAATAAGGTAAAAGAGCTATGGTATTTTTTTTTTAAGATAAAAAATTGAAACTACTAAAAGATTTGGCCTTCTACTGAAGAGGAAAAAGTTGTAACTATGGGTGGTATGCTGCCAACTGGATGTAGAAGAGAGTCAGGAATGCTAAGTTGTTTACTTGCAAGAAGAGTGATGGAGACTTATATGAATCCCTATGCAATTAATACAGCAGAAAAGTAAATAAAGACGTTCTGAGTTTATAAATCATTCAAGTGGGACCTACCGGGAAGAAGAAACTTAGCTTTCTCAGCATTCAAATTCGGATATTGGAAAATGTTGAAATGTGAATAAAAAAGATGTGCTTGAGATATTTACACCTTTTGAAGATTATGCAATCAACTCACTTTATCATGACTTCCCTTTTCTTTCTCTTCTATTTTTTTGGTAGATGGAAGCTATGCCGGATATAGGATTTAATTTTTCTTTTGTAGCTTCTATTTTGTTTATGTGTTGAAGGCTTGAAGTAAAGTTTAGATGTCATACTACATTTTAGGTTCAACATTGCGTAAAATATTTTATTTCCTCTTAGTCTTTCCTTGTCTTCTCCTATTAGTTTTTCCATTTATTCTGAACTCTACTTTCCGATTCTTTTCATCAGTTAGTTCTGTTTTTTATAAAATAATCAGATTGGATGGTTAAAAGGTGGTTGTTTTAGAGTGCCTAGAATGGTAAGCTCCTCATTATTTAATACCGAGACTTAATATCCTATAATTCTCTTCCATGGGAATTTAAAATTGGAATCTCTCCTGGAACTTTATTTCATAATTGCCTGTTACACTGAACTACTGCTACATGTTTGTTGTTTTTTTCACTCAAATCCATATCCAAGTCATTTGACTTATCATGACCAAAATAATGATGGGTGTACAAGCTTTTCGTTTTCCATTCAGACGTGAAGTAATTTTTGTATGCATCAGGTATGTGGAGCAACTAGTTGGAAGTGCAGAGGCAGCAGTGGAGGAAGTCATCCGTCGGGGAGTAAGTTTTCATGCTCTTTGCTTATCATTACTCAACAACATAATTTGGACACTAGAAAGGATTGATTTTGGAGTTGCCTTCCTCTAAAGGTGGCTGATCCAAACAAAATTGCCATAGGCGGTCATTCCTATGGGGCTTTCATGACCGCGAACCTCCTAGCACATGCACCTCATCTTTTCTGTTGCGGAATTGCACGCTCAGGAGCATATAACAGAACTCTTACACCTTTTGGGTTTCAGGTAGAAATATCCCATGATTTCTTTTCCCAGTAGTTTTTGCCTTTTCATATTTGTAATACTGGGGGAGGATTAGTCTATAAATGTTGGATGCGGGAGTTTCTTTTGTTCCCTAGACTATACTCTTATTTTGCATGGTATGGCAATTCCCCAATTGTTGTTTCACAGAAAGAGGACAGGACACTTTGGGAGGCTACTGTTTATTTTGATTTAGATTTGTTTTCTTAAAATAAAATGGAAATAACGTGATTCTCTGTAACTCATCTAAACTTGTAGACAGTTTTGACGTTTATGCCATTAATGCCGAGCTGCTTTCTTAAAGATTATCTTCTTTGTTCAAACCATATTAATTTCTGTTATCTGTAACCATTTGCAATGATGCAGTCCGATCGCTTCTTTAATGCTTTGAAAGGTCATGGTGCACTTTGTCGCCTGGTTATTCTTCCCTTTGAGAGTCATGGTTATGCAGCACGAGACAGTGTCATGCATGTTCTCTGGGAGACTGACAGGTGGCTACACAAATACTGTGTAGCAAATTCATCAGATGCTAGCGAAAATTTGGATGCACATGAAGATAATGCAAGTATAGGCACAGTAGCTACAGATAGCAAAGCTGTCAGTGCAGCTGGGGGAGTTCCAGAATGGGCAGATGACAAAACTGATATATTTCACTCTCCCTGTAGGTCTTCATTGTGGTAATGGTCTCCTCATCTTTTAAGTAAGTTTTTGTTTTCGAACATACTTGGATAACTGACTTTTACTTATGTTTAAGTTAAAACATTACTTAATTTTTATTTATTTTTATCGATCGGGCCTCTTAAACCCCGAGTCCAGGGACGTAGCCAGGATTTCAATCTGAGGGATGGGGGCGAAAATAAGGGGGGTGGGCCCCTCCGCCCCCGAATTTTTTTTTAACTAGAAGATGATTGAAAACGACGATTTTGATTACCAAAATAAGTAAGTTAGATTGACTAACCAAAAA
>CAIGRS010191566.1:0-14519 GCA_903798395.1 Fraxinus floribunda | reverse complement strand
AACACGATCGATTTGATTGAAATCCAACCGAACCCAACCCACGTAAAGATTGAAACCCAACCCAACCCAACCCAACCAAATGTCGCTCGGGTCGGGTTGGAACAACAGAGACCTCAATTAATTTACATCACAATTCACAGATATCAGGGTATAACCCATTATTTTACCTGTATTGAACTCTCATCTTAATCCACAAAGACATGTCCACACTGCCCATAGCCTCAAGAATCGCAAAATACTTAATCGGGTCAAGGTTCTGTCCTCTGCTCAACAGAGACCAAACCAGAAGATGATACAAGACACCTCTATTTTTCTAATAAAAGAGTTTCAAATATGCATTTCAGTCCACCATTACAAATGAGTGATGACAGTAAATGAATGCAGACAGCTTTACTGACCAATACCAAAACTAAAATAAGTAATCAAAGGTCTAATAAAATTAAAATCTACCTAAATCCATGGTAAAATCACACATGCCCAATATTAATTCCTGAAACCAAATCAAACAAATAATATAAAATCAAGCCAAATCACCACATGTCGCGACATTACATTACAGATATGCAGGGTATAAGCCAATAATTTACTTGTATTGAACTCCCATCTCAATCCCCAAAGACATGTCCACACTCTACACTGCCCACAACCTCAAGAATCGAAAATACTTAACCCGATCAAGGTTCGTGTCCTCTGCTCAACAGAGACCAAACCAGTAAGGAAAGCAACGAAAATAACAATTCTTAAGAAACTTGACAAATACAGATCTTAAATGTTAGGGTTCCACCTTACCTAGTTGGTGGGTTTTCTAATTTAGGATTCCGATGATTTGGTGACCGGTACCATCGACGATTTTAGTAGGACGACGAGAGAGAATGAGAGATTTTCTAGGGTTTGTATCGATTTTTGGACTTGAGCTTTGTTTTCAAATTTCAAGAAATGAGCTGGGAGCCTGGGACCGTGTTTTCTTTTTCCCTTGGCGGGTCGGGCGGGTTTGGACGATTTTTGTGGACCAACCCGTGACCCGACCCGACCCGACGACAAAAAATCGAACCCATCCAAAAAAATTAAAAAACCGACCCAAACCGATCGGTTCGGGTCGATTTGGGCGGTTTGAGCGGGTTGGACGGTTTTTTGCCCACCCCTATCTCAATTGGTTAAGAGTTGACACAATTAGAAACATCTATTGGAGTTTGAGTCTTGTGAGTAGGGGTGGGCAAAAAACCGTCTAACCCGTTCAAACCGCCCGAACCGACCCGAATCAACCGGTTTGGGTCGGGTTTTTTAATTTTTTTGGCTGGGTTCAATTTTTTTGTGATCATGGCGGGACGGGTCTAGTCGGGTCACGAGTTGGTCCACAAAAATCGCCCAAACCCGCTCGACCCAACCCGTCAAGGGAAAAAATGAAGAAAACACGGTCCCAGGCTCCCAGCTCATTTTTTGAAATTTGAAAACAAAGCTCCAGTCCAAAAATCGATACAAACCCTATAAAACTCTCCTTCTCTCCCACCGTCCCACTAAAATCGTCGACAACGCTGGTCATCGAATCACCGGAATCCTGAATTAGAAAACCTACCAACTAGGTAAGGTGGAACCCTAACATTTAAGATCTGTATTTGTCAAGTTTCTTAAGAATTGTTATTTTCGTTACTTTCCTTACTGGTTTGGTCTCTGTTGAGTAGAGGGCACGAACCTTGACTGGGTTAAGTGTTTGTGATTCTTGAGGCTGTGGGCAGTGTGGAGTGTGGACATGTCTTTGGGGATTAATATGGGAGTTCAATACATGTAAATTAATGGCTTATACAATGCATATCTGTGATGTAGTTTCGCGATGATTTGGCATGTGGTGATTTGGCTTGATTTTATGTTATTTGATTGATTTGGTTTCAGGAATTAATATTGGGTATGTGTGATTTTGCCATGGATTTAGGTAGATTTGAATTTTATTAGACCTTTAATTACTTATTTTAGTTTTGGTATTGGTCAGTAAAGCTGTCTGCATTCATTTACTGTCATCACTCATTTGTAATGGTGAACTGAAATGCATATTTGAAACTCTTTTGTTGGAAAAATAGAGGTGTCGTGTATCATCTTCTGGTTTGGTCTCTGTTGAGCAGAGGACAGAACCTTGACCCGATTAAGTATTTTGCGATTCTTGAGGCTGTGGGCAGTGTGGACATATCTTTGGGGATTAAGCTGAGAGTTCAATACAGGTAAATTAATGAGTTATACCCTACATATCTGTGAATTGTGATGTAAATTAATAGAGGTCTCTGTTGTTCCAACCCGACCAACCCAACCCAACCCGACCGACATTTGGTTGGGTTGGGTTTCAATCTTTACGTGGGTTGGGTTGGATTGGGTTGGGTTTCAATCAAACCAATCGTGTTGGGTTGTGTTTGGGTTGGGGCAAAAATCGACCCATCCCTACTTGTGAGTCCGATTAGAACCCTCTTTTGGTTCTAATAAATGTGTGTGACTTAATTGGTCTACTACAATAAACTTCAAGAAAAATTGTGCAAATAAGATGGAGCTTGAGTCTTGTGAGTCCGATTAGGTCCCTCTTTTGATTCTAATAAAGGTGTGTGACTTAATTGGTCCTCTACAATAAAGTCCAAGAAGAATTGTGCAAATAAGAAACTCTAATTGTGGGTTATAAATATGTCATTTAGGGCACATTTTACATTGATTAGGTATTTGCAAATTTTATTCTCTCAAAAGTGAGTGGAGACACCTAAAAAATACAAGAGAGAAGGCCTAAGGAAGGAAGCACTTGGCTAGACCATTAAAAGTTCCTTCAAGATTATCATCACACCTTTATGTGTGAGGATTTAAATAGAACACACATGATCTCAAAGTGTTCTCTAAGATCCACCATGCATATGAGTTTAATTTTCAAAGGAAAATTAATTTCCTCTTGTGATGATTGAATACTCATTTCCAACAGAGAGTTCAATTCAAATGAATTTATTGATCATCTTACTTATTGTGGAATTGAGTTACATGTATCTTGTCCTGGAACTTAGGAACAAAATGGAGTAACAGATCGTAAACACGAACATGTGGTAGAAACAAGGCTTACTATGATATTTCACGCTAATCTACCATTATTATTGTGTGTTGAAACTTTTTCCACTGCAGTATATTTGATTAATAGTTTACCATTTTCAAGTTTGAATAATGAAAGTCCTTTCTACAAACTCTACAAACCATACCCAAATTAAAATAGCTTGCGGGTAGTTGGTTGTCAATGTTTTCATTTCTACGACATCAAAGAGGCTCAAAATTTTCAAGAAAGTCATATCCTTATGTTTTGGATACAACCCTATTCATAAAGGATATCGTTGCTTGGAACCTATTACAAAAAAGGTGTATATCTCTAGACATGTTGTCTTCAATGAAAGCATCTTTCCATATTAGGCCCCAAGAGAAGTACTTGTACAACATCACTTTGATTTATTAGAGTTTTCCTCAACTGATGAATGGATCCACTACAATAAAAATTCAAACTCAAGTTCTCTATACCTTCGGTTATAGAAACTAATGTTCTCCATCTTAATTGTTGTGATGGTGACTTAATTGTAGGAACAAATTTACCTCTTATGAATCACTCTCTATGTAGTCATGGAGAATCTCACATTAACAGTCATAACAATTCAGATGTTGCCAAATCAAATTCTCCAATTACTTGTCCACTACTTGAAAGCCACAACAATACTCACAGGGAATAGCATCCGATATCATTGTATCAGATTATGAAAATTCTTAGCAACACACTATTAAACAAGCACCACGTGCTTAGTTTGACCGTCTCTCACAGTATCTTCTTCATCTTAGCTTTTGTTGTAGCAAAGCTGATCCATCTCTTTTTATATACAACAATCAGAATTGTATAAATGTCATATGCTTGTCCACGTAGATGACATTCTACTTGCAGGGAATGATGATATCTTCATTACAGATCTAATAATGAAGCTTGGAACTGAATTTTCCATTAAAGATCTGGGTTCCTTACATTACTTTCTTGGGGTCGAAGTTAAGTCATTTCGTGGTGGATAGGGGCGAATCTAGCCTTATAGTTCAATACAGGCAGAGACCGTTGACCGGTGATCGATGACCGTTGACAATCAACGATCATGATAATCGAAAATATAATTCAATACATATGTAATGCACTAAAACGTAAAAAGTATATACATATGGTATACATGGACATGGTTTAATTGAGCCAAACATATTCACCATTAATTTTTTTTTTTTCACTTATACCTAAATCATAATTTTCTAAAACCCTAAATTCTCAAATCACAATTCACAATACACAATACACAATTCAAAATAACAATATAACATAAATTCTCATTTCTCATAAGTCATAATTCACAAATTAACAAAAACTGAAAAAAAGAATAAAAACAGAAATATAGTGGCCGGTGTATGCACCCAAAAATCCATAAATTCTCAAATAGCAAATAGCACTAGCACTAGCAAATAGCAAATAGGAAGGAAATAGACAAATTCAAATAAATACCTCAGCAAGGCAGAATCGCAAAACCTAGGAAAAGCCGAGACGAGACGAAGCGGAAGTCCAGCCTCCAGCTATTGCGCAACACCATCGTGGCAGACGCCAGATGTCCACTGACCACCGTCCTCAAAGTCGGCGGAGTCAAAAATTCACAGCCACAGCCCAAAATAATTTTGCCCTCCTCGTCGTAACTCTCCCTACTCCATTTCTCAATCGAATCCAAAGCAAAAAGAATGGGAATTGTGGGATATTTGGTTTTGTGGCTATTGGGCCATTGGAATTTGGCTAATATAATTCAAGGGCCATGGATTGGGCTCATCAATTGGGCATTTTTTTTAAATGAGGCCCAAAAAAATTCCCAGGCTCCTGCTTCCAGTCCAACTCCCGTCCATGCCTCCACTGTCTAGCGTCTTCTTCTTCCTTCTTCATCTTTCTTTAGCGGCCGTCCCTGGCCTGAAGCTTTCGACGAACCCAACATGAGCGGCCGCGGGGGCTGGCCAAGTGCTAGGTCTTCCCCTGGTGGTGGAGTCTTCCTTTCACAACAAAAATACACCCAGGTTAATTTCGCCAATGGCTTTGCATTTATTGTCAGCTTGGTCACTGGACTTTACTTTATTTTCTACCCATCATCGAAGTTTATAAAACGTGTCGTTAGGCCACCGATAATAGTTTGACAACGTGTCCACTTATCCATATCTAGATGTAAATTTCAAGCCCATTCGTAAAAGGACCCCCCCTTCCTTGCCAGAAAAGGGGCGCCCGGGTTATGATTTTAGGCTACAAAAACAAAAGCCACCAAATCTCACAAGTCAAACCGTCAAATATTCCAATTTTATAAAGAAGAATTCAGTGTCAAGCCCCCAACAAATAGGGGGGCGACCGGGTTTGACCCGGGAACCCTCTTCTGGTAAGGGGGATTTATCCTTTGTAAAATTGTTATACAATATAATATAGGTATGATTTTAGGCTACAAAAACAAAAGCCACCAAAGCTCACAAGTCAAAATGTCAAAGAACCCAATTTTAAAAAGGAGAATTCCATTTGTATATAATATTTTTCTTCTGTAAAATTAATTGACGACACAATAGCAGGGTGGGTGGGTGTATGATATGACATTTTTATTGATGCGGGACCCACAAATGTGTGTATGTAAGTTTTTTGTAAAAACATTTTCCGAACACCAAACGTTGCTCTTTTAAAAAACCCTCTTGCAATAGCTGACTAGCTAGGGTCCTAGATTGACTGCTCAATTTGATTTTTATAAAGTTCAGGTTGTCAAAACCATTTATCCATGTCAGATATTCTATAAAGCCCATGTTTGGCCCCCATTTTGGGGTGTTGAAAATTTATGGAATAGTGATTGATAGGAGAATGTGTGGTAGAAAAGTAATAAAAAATTTTAGATTTGTGTAATATTATTTTATTTGATGAATGTGGGGTTGAAATAAAGAGATAAAAAAATTAATATAATGTAATGAAAAAAATGGGGGTCAAATTGGGGCAAAATAATAAATGACTAATTTCAATCCTGCTACTTGGTCAGGATTAAAAACAAATTCAAAAACTTGGCGCCCCCTATTAGAGGGTGGGCTGTCAGCTGCTTGGCCAGGGCCCCCACTGACAACCCACCCTCCAATAGGGGGGGCGCCAAGTGTTTTTTTTTTTTTTTTATTTATGAATATGTTGTTAACCCTGGTCAAGAGGGTTTTTCTGACTAATTTATGGGATGCCTTGACCGACACATTTTATAAGGCTCGGTGATGGATCTGATGGCCAATGTGATTTGAAAGTATGGTGGACATTGGTGAAATTAACCCATATGGGGAGATTATGTACGGAAAATGATTTTAGTTCAATAAGAATACAACCTTCTTCGCTACGATCATGCAATTAATGTTTCCACTTCTAATTATTACATACTAGGAGAGTCACGATGAAAAGGACATTACAATCAAGAAATCGAACGCTAAAAGATTTAAAAAAGTGGCACGAATTCAATTCTTAGTACTAATACAGCAAATTAGGAAGGTGCTTAGCTCCCCTCCAATAGATTTCTAAGGAAGAAATAAACAGAAAAAAAATCTAGCATTTATGCATTTCGAGATTGGATGCAGATCGATGCCTCTCTGTCTGGCCAGGGAGCAATGAACTCAATTTTTTTGTTTTTTCAGATGCTAATTTTGCCATGGTGATTGGTGTTGATGAGTCTGCTGGTCATATGAGGAAGAACCCATCTGATCAAAAGCAGCCATATTGAGAAAATCTCTATGAGGGAATGCTCTAAGACCTAAGAAATCCCGAGTCATTCCATCATTGCCACCACCTCCACCTGCGCGACTGCCACTGCCACCAGCAGCGGTGGCTTCTTTGCTTACAATATTGAAATGGGAAGTCCCTGGATTTGGAAGATTTTCTTGAAAATTATTGTCTCGTTTTGAGTTCAGCATTCTGTTGAAAGTATCCTCAAAGGCTGATGATCCTTCGAACCCACCATTTGGAGGCAAAGAAGTCAACATATTCATATCATGAAGCATAGAAGAATTGGCTCCCACTGTTGCACCTACAAGTTGTTCCATGCGACCTGAGGTGACATTAACAAAACCTGTTGCTATCTCTTCACGTGAAGAGGACAAACCCAGTCCAGCACCAGCTGTAGATGAGTCCAACGATGTAGCACTGAATCCAGGTGCACCCATGTGAGCCAGGTGGGCCCTAAAAATCCCGTCTGATTGAGCAGTACATGTTTTGCTGTTGCTGCTGCTCATTGTAACCCCAATTTGTGCTGCCTTTTGCAGCAATGCAGTTGCAGACATGTGATTAGAAGGATTCAAAGCAGAAGAAAATGTGGGACTTTTAGGGTTTGTGTTTTCTTGATGGAGAATTGACTGTTCTAACCTTGACGAGGAGGTGAATAATTCACCACGTGGTAGAACTGGTGCACCTAGACCAGATTCTACTGTCATCCATGGAGGTATTTCAGTTCTTGAACTGAAACTTTGTTCTTGTTTGAGTGAAAATGGTTGAAGGCCATGAAGGTGGGGCGGGTGGGGTGTAGATGAAGTGCCTTGTTGCGAAGACAAAAGTGGGTTCATATGTGTCATTGATCTTGCACTTTCTTCTGCTAAAGCATCGCAAAAAGCTCTGTGCGTGATGAAACTGTCCCTCCTGTGAACAAATTACAAACAAACAAACACAAAAAACCAAAAAGAACAAACCATCAAAAAATGCATGAATAGTCAAAATTGTGCTCTCTCTTGTCAACCCTATTGGTTTCCTTTTTATAACTTCATCATTTTGTATTATGTCGACAGAAGAGGCTTAGACAGTACAAAAGAGTAAGGTTATTGTCAATGCTACAAAATGCTTTTGGCAGAGAAGTTGCTATAAAGTATAACTTTAGATCCATCCCTCTTTTTCATCCTCCATCCCGAGGAAAAAGAGAAAAGGAAAGAACAATGGTGGGAATATAATTCAATAATATTTGATTTTTACAAAAAAAAAAAAAAAAATATTATGTAATGGTGGACTAACGATTATGGTGTTTTCATTATTTGGCAAACCTTCGTACCCGTAAATAAAGAATTAATGTGATGGCGATGGACTCACAAATTCAGCAACAGTGATAACAATAAGGAAATAAATTTCCGGTTTTAAGATCCAACTTAGCCCCTGTTTGGTCCAGCTTTTTTGACCAACTTATAATTTCGAAAAAATTGTACCGAATAAGAGCTTAAACAAAGTTCTCACCTGGAAAAGAGTGTTCCACAATCACATCTATACTCTCTGGTACCACAAATTTTCGAATGAGCTTTCCAGTCGGACTGAACTGCGTAACGCTTCGAGCATTTTTCGCATTTCCACTTCTTCTCACCATGTTTTCTGCTGAAGTGTTTCTTTATCCCAGTGAGGTCCCCCAGAGCCCTTGAAGGATCATGGTGCACACAGCTTGGCTCTGGACATACATAAACCTTCTTCTTTACTACCTCTTTGTTGTTTCTTTGCTTTAGTTTCCAAGGCAAATTATGCCCTCTTCTGTGTAATTGAAGATTCTGATCTCTCTGAAATCCCTTGTTACAAATCTCACATATAAATCTATTTGTTGCAAGAAGACTTTTTGGAGATAAAGCTACCACCTCAGCCTCAGGGTCTGATGGCCAAGAGAAAATCTTTAATTAAATTCCAGAAAAACCAAGAAACTATCAAACTAGACAAAGCAGTGGATTACATAATGGAAAAATTTGGATTTGGACTTGATTACTGTGAAACCAGCTCATCTAAAATCTTAAACTTTTAAAGGGAACATAATTGTCTAGAAGTCAACAAGCTGCCCTCCGTGCAGGCAGAATACTTTTTATCGGAGCATGATGTTGATGACAATTTTCATAAATGAATGACACAGGCGAAACTTGACGACGTTATCTTGTGTCGAGTCTAATACCATGTTGAATCAACACTACTCTTAAAGTTTAAGCTTTTCAGAAGGGCGATATTTATATATTTAAATATAATCTTCGACAAATATTGTATGTACCTGGATTGCCGGGAAGATTTCTTTTCTTCTTAGGTGGTGGTTGTGTCGGATTATCAGGTGAAATTGCAAAGGACTGTTGTGGGTAGACAGTAGTTGGAATTTCAGTTCTGTTGCTTGAAGATATGCTAGCTTCATTGGATGCAGATGTTAAATTTGACATACTGTCATCCAACAACATACCTTGTAACATTCTCCCTCTCTCTTTTTCTTGATTCCTTGTACTGTTAAATCTCTAAGTTTTCTATTACCAAACAAGAAAATATAAGATTCATTCACGAGCCACAGATCTGCAGCTTTTTTATATTGAACACAGAAACCCTAATTCGTAAAAGGCTTACAAAAAGTGAAGCTGATGAAAACTATTATAGAAAGGTCAAATTCAGCTTTCTTGATGATACACTACTGTTCTTCACTTTTCTCCCAAGCACACTAAACAATCGACAAACAGAAAAAAAGGGATTAAAGATTTCTCAGTAAATAATGTAAAAACAGTAGAAAATTCTTCATGCAACTACCCTTAATCCTATACAAATGAAATCATTACCTGCTGGTAGCTGCTAACAGCTAGATGATTCTACATAAGCCACACAAAATAAGAGAGAGAAAGATGAGAGAGAGATATGGATGAGAAGGTATCCTTCTCTTTACTTCTCCACCCCCTCAACAAACCATAGGCTAAGCCACCAAGCCTTCTCTGACGTTACACTTTGTCTTTTCTCTTGTTTTCTTGTAAACACTAGCTAGGTCTTCAATAATTGTAATATTTTTATCAATATCTAGTGTATGTATGTATAAGTTAGTATTTATTTTCTTGTTTTTGTTACTTGTTTTGGTTGGAGGGAATATTAGTACTTTGTTAAAGAATAACTTCTGAATTTTTCACCACTTTCAATTCCTTACAAAAGACAGACATAAAGGAACAAATTATAAGTAAAATTAGGAGAAATTAATTAAAACGTTTTCAATCTGCCATAATTTGGAATGTGAAAATTGAAATGTTGGTAATTTGGGGTTAAAAAGTGATTCCATTTCCACTTCCATCCACATACACATTTCTTTATAATGAAGGTACTGACTAGAGATAGTTGTCTTTCTAAGCCGGGTAAAAATTAGATTTCTATTAAAATTTAGGGTATGTTTGTCTCCCATTTTGAGAGAAAAAATAGAGTTTTGAATAGTTTTTTTTGGAGAATGTGTGGTTGAAAAGTAAAGTAATTTTATTGGTTTGTGTGTGAAATATTTTATTAAAAAAAGGATGAACCGCATCCCAGACGGCTCCCACCTGTCCTGTCCTTGGCCTTGGCCTTGATGAAGGAGGTAAATCGCAGGTTATGCCTCTAAGGGTACAGGGTGGAAGACTGCTTATACACTTGCACTTACTCAAGGGCCAAATCCATATTTCATGATTTGAACCCTTGACGCGGAAGCCTCAAGTAAAGTTGGAGTTTTTCCACCTTCCCCTTTTACCACTTGGAGATGTTCCCTGAGAGCGTATAGAATATTTTATTGAGTGAATATGTGGTGGAGATTGTTCACTGTAATAAACAATGTTTGAGAAAATGGATGACAAACATGGACTTAATAAAAATTGAAGAAATGTGTAGTGTGGTTGAAAATGAGTTAAGGGAAAATTGAATTCTAAGAAATGAGGCCAAACAAGGATTTATGGCTCGCTTTGAATAGAAATTACGAGGATAGTTATGAGGAACGTAACAAAGTATGTAATTTAACGTACGAATACTCGCGAAATGATTGCTAGAAGTGTAGCTTCGTTTGTGTTTTTTATACTTGGCATTTTTACTTTATGCATTTATTAAAGGTTAAGTTTTTTTATTTTGATAAATTGTAAGAGTGCAAAATTCCTATATTTTAGGTTTTTATTTACAAAAAAAATATGCATCTACACATTCCACATGATTGATTACATTCCAGCAGACATGCACTCACGGGCAGCTGTTGTTTTATTCTTTCCGTTCGATGATGAGTTTTATGAAAATTGAAATCTACTTATATTTAAATATATATTCAGTCAAAAGTAGTGAATAAATTCAATCAGATAATTATATATTCTTCTACTATGACCATGTAGAGATGTCAATGGGTCGAGCCGGCTATACTCGGGCGAGCTCGTCATCGGCTCGTCCAAATATATATATATAAGGTAAGATAAGCCTTTTTAGAGGGAGGAAAAAATAAAAAAATTTCGGCCCCACGAGCAGCTCACCTAACGATCTGGCCTGCTCGGCTCATTTGCTATCTCTATGACCCTGTTTGATGTGTGGACAATGAATTTTAAATAGCAATTTGGTGGAAAATATATGATTAAAAAATAAGAAAAAATTTTGGATTTACGTGTAATATTATTTTATTGAAAAATGTGTGGTTAAAAATGATTTTTTGTAAAAATGTGGATCAAACATGTGTTATATATATAGAAACACACACACATTTAACGTAGAAATTAGACAATGACGAAGTAGTCTATAATTGAGTGATATATCTATCAACACAGATAATCATGGATCGTGAATACTAGAGTTCGTTGAAAGTAAATAGGTGATAATCGATGGTGATAGTGAATATCATTCAGTCGTTGAAATATATTTTCTGAATTTTGTTTTTAAACTTAAATAGTCATTTTACTAAGCCAGTACTGTTCAAAATTTATAAATTATTTATGAGCTGCGGCAAATTTATAAAAGTTTTTAAAGGAAACTATCTTAATGTTTGTTTGGATCTAATTTTTAAAAGTACTTCCTATTTCAGAAGTACTTTAAAAGAAACCACAAACCAGTTTCCTCTAAAAACTCTTTAAATACCGGAAGCACTTTTATAAAATTAACCAAACAGATTCAAAAACAACTTTTGGGTCTCAAAAACTCCTTTTGATTTTTCAAAAGTCATGTCAAATGGGACCTAAATTTGTTGCTGGTCTCGTCTTTACACAACAATAACTAGTAAAAAAATGTCGTGACTCGATTGATCTCAATTCAATCTTTTTGTTAGACGGTCTTAATTAAGCTTAAATTTTTAATTTTCTACATTTAATTGTGGTGACTTCCAATGGCACATCGTAGATAATCGGATATGGCAGATTGTGACAAGGTTAGCCAGAACAAGTTCGAGTCGCTCTACTTCGATACTTGCGAGGTAGTTGTGGGTAGCACCAGTATCTACCATAGCCTGATTGGCTTTCTATTAATCTTCACATCAATGTACATTAGGCCTTTTGCCCTACAAATGCGAGCCTTTGATTCTCCGTCCTTACCTCTTTCGAGGGGCCATCATCCTTTTTCATAGCCCAGTGCGATAGTGTATTACACCGATATGAGAATGCCCCAACTACATCCTCATCCTCTTCGGAGTCGGTCTTGCCATGACAGCTAGGTTGTGAGACATCTTGCTTTGAACTCAATTCACCACTTGCTAGTTGATAATATGCGTTCACCATCCGTTTCTGAGAATACTCCGCTGCTTGATGGGGGTTCTTCACATAAAAAGCACATCAATTTAGGAGTGGCATCAAATCTGCCCTCCGTTACATTTCCTTTACTCATTTGTTACTGTTGCTACCATTATAATTTTCTTGAAGGTTGTTTTGATAGTTTCCCTGCAAATTACTCTGACGGTGCCTTGATAGGCTTCTCCCTTATTATAAGAGTAACGATCTCTCCCATTTAAGTTCTATCTGGGTGTGAAAGGTTTGTTTCCACCTCCAACAGATTGAATATTTCCCGAAGGTCGATCTTTTCTCGATTCCGGTTGACAGTCACTTAAACATTTGATGGCTCCCATGGCTGCACTCAAATCAATAACCTTTTGTCTCTGAAGTCCCATGCGTGTACACGGTTTCAACCCTTCCATGAAGTTGAATAGCTTATCCTTTTTCGACATAACTCGAATATTTAGCATATGTCCTAAAAAGGTTTTCACGTACTCCATGATGAAGCTTGCATGTTTCAGTTCACGGGGTGCCTTTCTTCTGGGACAGAAAGTAGGGCTAGACAAAAGTTTCTGAATCGAACCGGACCGAACCAAATCGAGCTGATCTTCATAAGTTAAATACCTGAATGGGTATCTGAATCGAAAATCGATGGGTTCGATTCGGTTCTCGATTCTAGGTTATAGGCCAAGAACCGAATAATCGAATAAGAACTGAATCTAAATTATTTTTTTAGTTTTTTATATTGAATTAATTAAATTATTTTAATTTTTTCTAAACAATTTAGTAATTAATTAGGTAAATTTAATTTTTTGTTTGAATTTTCAGGCCCACTTATTAAATTCTTGTTAGACTAAAGCCTTATCCATTCCAAATCAATTTCCTTAGATAAGCACTAACAGGTATGCATAATGCACAGGTCCACTCCCATCTAACAAAATCATTTGTAAACTTAAACCCTACATTTCCATTTCCAAATAGAAGTTGCCACACCGATTGCTGCCGAGTCCGATTGCCACATTGTAGGTTGATTTTTTTCTCCTTTTTTCTGCATTTTGATCTAGTATAATATTTCTTTGGGTTCAAGACAAGATTCATTAACGAAAGTACTAAATAGATAATTTATAAATTAGAACAAATTTCTTTTTCTTTTGATTGGAAAATAGTGCTATATTGGAAGTTTCTCGTCTGGCATGGTTATTTCCACACACCAGTTTTGGTTTGTGGGCATCCACCGTATATTTATTGTATTGTGCATCTTTAACTCTACTTGTCCTTTTACGGTCAACAACTTGCTTTTGCAGTTCAAGTGTTTGAGTTGCATCGACTAATAAAGGTAAGAGCAGCTATTCAGTTCATGTAGCTTTAATCGTTGCCTTTGACCTTCTTTTCTAATTTCTTGTGTTACACGTGATTTGGTTTATGAAAATCAGCCTTCATAATAGTTCTCGTTATTATCAGGTTCAAAGATTGATTGCCACGTTGCCACATCTTTTGCTTGAGGACATCGCTTATTTGGACAAACCCATAGAGATTTCTCCTGCGAAGAACCTTCCATTAGATTATATTGCTAAAGTGCCTCCAAATATTTCCAAGTGCAAAAGCAACTTCGAGAAGCCAAATACCGAGATTGAAAGCTCTACTAAGAATACTTGCAGGTCATTTTTGGGAAACCCATTTTGTGCTTGAGACGTATGTCTGCCTATTAATTTTTGTTTTTTCATCTCGATGAGTAGTATCGATACAATTCAATGAACCCTAATTTCCTGTGTTTTTATGTGAATGCAGAAGAGTTAAGGTGATACCAATTTCGATGCTCAAATGGAAGACAAAAAACACATGTTGAGAGATCAGAAATATGGAATCATTTGACTAAGGTAATTGGTAGAGAAAGAACAAAATATAATTATTGTGGGAGAACATTTAAGGCAAATACTAAAACTGAAACTTCTAGTATGTAGAAGCACTTAAAGACTTATTATGCATTTAAGAACACAACAGTTGATGAAAACCAAGCAATACTC
>CAIGRS010191528.1:0-15118 GCA_903798395.1 Fraxinus floribunda | reverse complement strand
TATTTATGTAGTGTTGTTGTAAATGTTAAAAAAATTTAATTATGGCATGGAACCGAACGGAACCGAACCCGAACGGTTCCATAATTATATTTGGACCCGACGGGTCCATTTATTAAATACCCGAAAATTTTAGAACCGAAAAAACCCGACCCGAATCGAATCGAACTGACCCACGGCCAGCCCTAGTTACACAATCTATGGGGCTCAGACAAACCTAATTATTATTTCATTATCATCAATGAGCTTTAAAAAGAGTTTTAGTAACTCAGTTAAACCATGCCACGTAAGAAATTATCCTAAAATTTGTAAGAATAATGAAGATAGTGTTCATAATTTTAAAAGATCAGTCGATAATTAAGGGCTTGTTTGGTTCGGATTTTACAATTCTACAGTAAATCAATTCTCATTTTTCAACCACACATTCTTCAATAAAATAATATTTTACATCACATCAATACTTTTTTCTTTTTTTTCAACCACATATTTCCCATCATATCACTATTCAAAATCAATTCTTCCTCCAAAAAATCTAAACCAAACAAGCTCTAATTATCACCAAAATACAATACAACAATAAATTTAGAAAGAAAAACGNTAAATCAATTCTCATTTTTCAACCACACATTCTTCAATAAAATAATATTTTACATCACATCAATACTTTTTTCTTTTTTTTCAACCACACATTTCCCATCATATCACTATTCAAAATCAATTCTTCCTCCAAAAAATCTAAACCAAACAAGCTCTAAATAAAAATTCGATGGTCAAAGTGAAATTTAGAGCAAAGTTGAGTGATCATTTGTAAAATTAACCCACTTTGAACGAAATGGGCCTAAAGTAATCTCCAATAGAAGAACTGAAAGTGTAGCTCCAAAATGTGAATATCCGGGCCCACTAACATCTACCCGTGGGCCCAACGATTGCGAGATGCCGCCAGAAAATGAGCAAAACGCACATACAGCGCATTTTAGCAATGGCCATTTACGTCCACTCTACAGTTGATCTACCTCAGATGCGCATTTTTTCCACTCTCACAACATCTTCTTCCCCATTAAAAAAGTAAATAAACAAAAATTATGATATTTGTCTGAAAAATTCGATTCTATTCTCTCGAAATTTGATCTTTCCTATTTTTATAAAATTGAATTTTGATGAGTTATTTAGCCGTCGGTGTTTATTTTTCAGAAAGCTTGAATCTTAAGGCATCTCAAGATGATAAGTGAGTTACTTGAGGTATGAATTTATGGGTTATTTTCTTGGAATTTAACTTTATTTCCCCCCCCCCCCCCCCCCCCCCCCCCCCCNTTCCCCCCCCCCCCCCCCCCCCCGCTTTTTTGGTAATGATCTTTATAATTCATGTATTTTAAAGAAACTGAATTTATACTTCGCTGTTTTAGGTTAGAAAATCCTCTTTGACACTAATTTTGGCGTTTGTGCTTAAGTAATGATGATCGGAAATTTTGTGGGTATTTAGGTGTTCCGGGTAGAAGACATCACTTAATTTTTGTCTGTATATGTGGAGAAAGTTGTATAATTGAGGGAAATAATCAAAGAACTTTGCTTTTTTGCAAAACTAAGTTTGGAATTAAATTTAGAGATTGGGCATTAACACGGAGTGGTACGGTGGTTTCTTGGTCGTGGGGCGTGATGGATGATACTCGGGAAAATGATATGTACCCGCCAAATCCTTATGGCATAAATGACCAAGAGTTTCCAGTTCGGAATGCCACTTATGTTAGTGATGAGGACGATGATAATGATGTTGATGACGAAGATATGGAATATGAAGACGATGACCAGGATGAAGGTGGAGGGTCTAGTGTTCAGAGAATTAAAGATGATTATGCTGATGATGATGAGGATGACGATGACGATGACGACGACGATGAGGATGAGGATGATTACGGTAATTTACAGAGGCACCCGAAAAAGAGAAAACTGAAAAGCTTGTTGTCCAGTTACAAGTTTGCACCTCGGGTACCGGCACCATCATCTGCGACTCCTGCAGTGCCAAAGCCATCATATGGTGGACGGAATCCACATACAGATTGGACTGAGAGTGAGACTGTTATCTTACTGGATGCGTGGGGTGATAGGTTTCTCAAACATGGGAGGAAGAGCCTTCGGTCTGAAGAGTGGCAAGAAGTTTCTAAGAAGGTCTCCCAGGAGTCAAAAATTGAGAGAACAGATACTCAGTGTCGGAACCGTTTAGATACATTGAAGAAAAAATACAAGAAAGAGAAGATGAAGTTGGGAGAATCTAGGGGTTCCACTAGCAAATGGGTGTATTTCAAGAAGATGGATATGTTGCTGTCATCAGGCCCACAGCAAACAGGCCTATCATGTGGGGTGGACTCAGGGGAGTATACGTTCATGAACCCTAAAGTTTATCTGAATAGCTCAAACGGAATGGATGAGATGAGAGATAGCCCAGGGTATTCGGAATCCACCAAAGGTGAGGAAGGTGGTCTTGAGGGTCTCCCTCCTAAGAAAACAAGGAATGAAATGGGTAATGGAGCTTCTCTTAAATTGCTTGCTGATTCCATCCAGAAATTTAGCGACATATATGAGAAGATCGAGAACAGTAAGAGACAACAAATGCTGGAACTGGAGAAAATGAGGATGGACTTCCATAGAGATTTGGAACTGCAGAAGAGGCAGATTCTAGAGAGAGCTCAAGCTGAGATTGTGAAAATACGACGAGGTGATGAAGATAATGACGTGTCTGCTGAGAATGTCAGCGGTTAATGTATCTTGTCATTGTATTTTATCCAGGGCATTATCCTGGGATATATTGTTGTGTGTGGATTATTGGATGCTGGCAGTTCTACTATATCCAGGGTGTTAACCCTATTGGTCCTATATCTGCAAGGCAATAATACTGATATGATTAGAACATTTATTAAAGTCATAGTAATTAAACTTTTTCTGAGTTCATTCCCCTTTAAAATGATGTCATGTTAATTGTTATTCTAGTGGAAGGATTTCTTGTTTGTTTGAATTCTTTTGTCATTCATCATAAAGTTTTCTGTTGACTGGTAGTTGTTGTGAACTCTAGTAATCTTTGCATGTAGAATGACCAGACACACACAAGTAAGGTGCTGTTTTTTTGTTCAAATACCAATTTTGCTGCTCATGTGGTGTTTAGTTTAAACTTCCATTTAAGTTGAAACCAATAAGGAGGATACCTAAGATGCCGAATCCAAATATGTTGTCTTCGCTGGCTTTAGTAATTCCTAATATATTTTTCTGTCATCTTGATCGTTCCATTTCATCTGTTTGCATAAGACATTGTTCTGCAGCTGAAGTCATTTTGGTATGACATTTTGGCTCTAGCACGCTCTTAGATAGGTATGTTTGGATTCTGCATTCAAATAATTTTTCACTTGATCACTTGATGCTTCCACCCATGCTCCTGCTCTATCAAGTGGTCGGCCTAGCATCAGGTATACTAGAATGTGATCTTTAATATGAAGTAACTTAGCTCATAAGTTATAATGTTTATTCTGAGGTCACATGAGAATTATATACCTTAATTTGGAGGGTTTATCACGGTGTATGTAGAATTATTGTTGTGTTGTTATAATTTAATGTGATTGGTTGCAAGATCGTTGTTGTTGCCCCATCCTATTTGCTTTCCCTATAATACGTCGAAATATGGAAGGGAAAAGAAATTACAGTTATCCATTTTGATGTCAACTGAAGTAGCTGCTACCGGCAAAAGATCTTCCTAGAGCTATAAATAGTGATCATATAGAGAAGGGAGGGATTCTCCAGGAGCATCGAGCGAGGAGGAAAAGTGGCAAATTTATTTGAGAATTCTCCTATCGAGGTAAGTAGTATATATGGTTGAAATGTTATGTCCTACAGTAATGTATTTTTAGGGGAGAGATCAAATTGTTCAATGATTTTTTTGTCGAAAGGTGTATCCATATATCTGTCGATGGGATACTAGAGCATGTTCGGCTAAGTTTACAAAAATATAAAAGTACTTTTGTGTAAAGAGTAACATAAATTGGCAAGTTAAGTTACTTAAAAATAAGTTATAAGCTTAGCCAAACGTGTTTTTATAAGCACGCTGCACTCAAGATGATAACTGCTGTTCCATATAGGATCTTGGTCTCAGATTTTGATCTTTGAAAACGTACCATTTTGCTATCATCTTAGGATCATTTTTGGGATTGTGGAACTTTATCAGTAGGCATCAAAACACAGTCTATCAAACCAATTCACGATTATAAAACTCGCAAACTGTTCTTGATACGGCTCGTGTTACCGTGGTTTGTGGTTTAAGAATTTGCCATATTTGAATCCTTGTCTACTAGTTTTTGGAATTTAATGTTCATTAGTATTGAACGAGGGTTTTCGACATGGCACTGACACGAACAAAGATGTGGGTCACTATCTGGTTTAACCGATTTAATCGGTGATTTAACATATCAACTCTTTTAAAATGTTAACAAAAAATATATAATAATTGTCATTCACTAGTTAATCTTACATTATTTGTCAATCTTTACTCGTTGATGTCAGAAAATAATTTTTTTTTTCCTTTTTATCAATTTTCTTACTAAAGTTAGATCTATATCATAATGAAGGCTAGGAGAAGAAAACACATTCTTGATAATATATTTACAGTTTTATGAATCACAGCAAAAATAGATTTATCATCATTTTTAAAGAGAATAAATTATTTTTAACAAATTAAAATAATAATAATAATAATATTTTATTAACCAATGACATAAATAAATAAATAAAAGCAAAAAAAAAAATGGAGGCGATAAATGGGGCAGGTTGCGAAATCCGCCTCATCCTGCATTAACCAGATATAAGGATGATCATATGGATAAAGTAACAAAAATATCTGATGAAAGTGGAAATGACAAACCTCTCTCGTACCCGCCCCGTTGTCATCCCTGGATATGGGGTCACTTGACTGCTTTTAGGCAAAAAAATTTGAATCATTACAGGATATAAAAAAAAAAGTTAAAATATTTTATTTTTAATATCATTTCGAAATTTTCAATACCTAGTTCCAATGTCATTACCCATGCACAGAATGGCTAATCGTGTAAAATGTTACAATTCGTCAAGAAAATCGTTCCATACTATTATTTCAACATCTTCGATAACATACTAACTTTAAAAAAAATTTGATGATTGTACACTTGTCGAATTCACAAATCACCTATGTCATCTCGAAACTCGTATCGAGGATCACATCACACACATCGAATGACTCAAATGAACATCGAAAATAGTTAAAAGCACTTCAAACATGTCTTTAAAAAACACGTCTAATTTGTATTTTTTTTTTTAAATTCAGTTATTTCATTAATAATTATTATTTTTGGGTGATAAATTTCTTAATATAATTTACATTATTTCATTAAAAAAATTACATGAAATATGATGTAAAACATTTCGATATTTTTGCCCTATTTGAGCCAACTTTTTTGAAAATGAGAATGAAAAATATAATCATTATTAAGCCCACGCAACAAAAATGTGTGCATCCATCACTGCATATATTTTCGATGGTAAAATGCAAGTATGCAACAATATTTTGTTTGGAATTGGAAATAAATTGGCATGCACGATATAAATAGAAGTGTCAAAAATATATCGATGGGACAGCAAATTCCAACTTTGTGTAAACATTTTTCTGTTGATGCTGAATATCAGAACTGAATTACCACATCCACGAACATAAAATATAAAAACCGCTCATTATCGGGAAAAAAAAAATCTAATTTCATTTGAAAATCCAAAATCAAATCCAGAAAGAAAGTCTATAGCAGAAATGGGAAAACTTAACCAATAAACATCAGGACAGGTCATTTTTGTGAACAAGAATTAAGTAGGCAGAGGAGCATCATATCTTAGTCACTCCTCTCTCACAAACCCTTCAGTAAAACAGGATTATAGAGATATACATTATCCAAAGAAACAAGTTCCAGCAAACATTTCACGGCCACGCCAAAGTTCAAGTCGCTGATTGCTACTTGTACAAACGAGGCCATACAAGCCCGGCAAGACATATAGATATACCAACGGGACAAACACATTATGCAGCAATTGGGTCACTCTTGAGACTTATCTGTTTCCATGGGCTCCGTGGATGATGCTTCATTTCTAGATTCATTGGTGTTCTGGGCAGGGCTAGAGTTAGGGTTCTCTGCCCCCTGAGATTGGGACTCACCTCCTTGAGATGGTGCTGGTGAGGGTGCTTCAGGAGTAGCTGGCTTCACCGGCTTTGGCTTCGTCATTATTGGCCTGCAAAATCTGTCAACGCAAGTCGCATTTTCAATAAAGACCCAATAGTTTGTAATGTATTAGTCGTAATTATTAGAACAAAAACAAACAGTAGTACTAGCAAGTTATTTAGCATCTCCTCCACCATGCGCGCAAAGACACAAAAATAGCATTTAGAAGGCAAAACCACAACTCTAATAGAAAATGGCTCATAATTACTGGACAATTAAATGAAAGAATACCTATCGAGAGCTTCAGCTTTCTTCCTGACATCAGCGGACAAAAGAACTGGCGTTGCGTACTTAGGAAGTGCATCCTGCTGCTGCTTTTTCTCTCTCAGCCAAGCCTCAGCTTCGACGCAATCATTCAAAACCTGGGAAAGGAATATAAAGTAAATCGCAATCCATTAACAATTGCACCAGTTATCTACCACACAAGCCTACTTCTGAGGAGGAAGGACAGTGCACCAGAGAGGATACCTTTTGCTTATCTGCCATATCAATGTGATCAAATTTTGGATCATTCGACATTGCAGCCTCTCTGTAACTGTTGATGCAATAAATAAATTGATCAATTACAGGTCCCCTCTCCATATGCTCCTTGTATCGCTCCTCTATGGGGTCACCTTGCTGCAGGATATTTGACATATTCTTAAAACGATGTCCTATAAAGTCAGAAATCAAAGAGGCAGTAATCACTAACAAACAAACACACGAGACTACCTTCTTAAGTTCCTCCAGCTTAGCAATATAGACACCTTTGGTTTCATCCTCACCATCCTCATACAACCAATCTTCCACCTCTTGGAGTTTAGTCATCAACTGTTCTCTCTCTGAATCCACTACAAACTCTTGATATTTGTCTGTAAGCTACAGAACCAATAGAACTGTCAATACTTTTTATCTTTTAATAATGAGCTTTCAATATCCCATGGTTAAGTTCTGGCATAACAAACACTCCTAAAACATACCTTATTCCGCATGTCATAAACATAGGCTTCCACAGCATTCTTTTTGTCCTTTGTTTCTTCCATAATACGGTCCTGCAAAGCCATCTCGAATTCCTTCTCCACCGCCTTCTGCACCTCTTCAGTTCCCATTCCTCCATACACAAGTTCTGAAACAGGCACACTAGTTCTCTTAACCTTTTTCTTGGGCACCTCCGCCTGGTGAACATAAACAAAGGGAAAATCCTGAGTTAGAACACGACGATCAAAGTCAAAAATGTGACCATTGCATTGATATACTCATATAAATCAACTCTGTAAAGTCAGGAAAATTACCACTAGAAAATATGTAACATTTCGTTTAAGATATAGTTTATATTCCTAACAAAACATTAAATAATAACCAATCATGGCCAATGGTAAAGCCAGTTTCTTTTTCGTTTGGGGTTGGGGGTGGCATGATTAAACTAAGGAAAATTTTTAAACAAAAATATTAAACTTGTTATAACATTTTAATCGTTCTCCCCATAAATTTTTATACTATGAAATCTTTGTATAATGGCCTAATTTATAATTTTACTGATTACAATTTTTAAAAAAAAATTACCAAACTTGGTTCACCTATCAAACAAAGCGAATTCACTCTAATTTATAGTAAAATACACTTAAATTAAAATCAAACACAGCTATACAAGTCTCATCAAATTAAGCATGCTAAAATTCTAATGATACAATTCATACAATCAAATTCTATAATTCACCGAAATTAAAATCCAACACAGCTATACAAGTCTCATCAAATTAAACATGCTAAAATTCTAATGATAATACAATCAAATTCTATAATTCACTGAAATTAACCAATTCTAGAGAAAACTAAATATTAATACGCCTAAAACTAAAAACAAAGAAATTAAAACTAACCTATTCAGCACGCTATTAACAATATTAACAAGTATAGCCCCTGTTTAGTTTGGACTAAAATCTCAAGTCAAAGCACGATTAATTTTAAACACAATCCAAATTTTCAATAATACATTTCATCAACATTTATTAAAATCTACTAAAAATCTAATTTTAATCACATCAAACAGGGCATAATGTTCACACTATGCAGGTATGGGTTGGTTGGAGACCCGCAGTTACATTTTGCTTGCATATTTTGAAGTTTTAAATGTTCCAAAGGAAAAGAGTAACTATATAACTTAGAATATATAAAAAATAAAAACCTCAAAATCCAGTGGGGGCCAAGACCCCCACCCCCACACCCACCTATCGCGTGCGCCATGTACGCGCTGACTACACATCAAAGGAACGATGATTAAAAATAACTTTGAATTAATTTTTGGAATTGCTATTTATTAATAGTGTAAAGCAAATAGTGAAATGGATATGAACTTTGAGGAAGAAAACAGTAAAAACACATAATCAAGATTTCTTACGAAAAAGGTAAATGTTAAGGAAAAAAATAAACAAAAAGAGAGGAAAAGTATACGCTCACTGGCCAAACATTTATGTTCAGTAGAATGGGCCATAAATCTTGAAAAAGAAAATGCACATGTATATTCTATATTTAATGCGCCAAACCTTCTTTAAACCCTATTAAACCCAAATTAGAAAACCTGATACCCAACTTCGCACAAAGCACAAACTACTCGACCGTCAGCCATCTCAGGAAACCCTAATCTTGCAAAACTCAATGTCAGTGATATCCTTCCAGCACAGTTGCCAAACCCTTGGATGTTCTCCCCTTCCCCTAAGGTTAGTATAATTTGTTCTTCTGTTACCATTTTTTTGAAATGGATATGTCATGTCGGTGCCTTCATAGAAAATAAAAAGGACACACCACGATGTTGTCACAAGTGATACATGTCGAACACCGAAGCTCAAGCACCAGTGGCGTCAGTGCTTCTCAGAACTATATATCCATTCGGTGACTTAGCACAAATATAAAAAGATTTCACAGTTCTCAAACCGAACCAAACGTTGACCCAGCTAAGTCCCCGAGTCATCAGGCAAGCGGTCAGACAGGCAGATCATTGGCGGACTTGTAAGTCATTATCAACACCTTTGAATTTCTTGAAAATTTTAGTTGAACTCCTTGAATCATTTACGTGTTCTTTTTATTAAAATTAAAAATGGAATGTTGTCGATAAATATATTGAATTTTTTCGCATGGAATATATTAATATTAATAAAAATATTCTCAGTTGTTCAGATGGAATTAGATAATTATATTTGTTAAACTTCTGTGTAATTGATTAATTTGTCAGGATCTGAACAAGAAAATATTATTTGTTAAACTTCTGTGTAATTGATTAATTTGTCATTTGGAATATCTGAAAGGCTTATATATCTTTGGTTATGTTTTTGTTCAATATAAAGCTGTAGCCTACTGGTTCAAAGCTTCTGCCATATACAGGAGGTTGTGTCTGTGGGATCAAAATCCCACTACGTGAAATTTCGGAAAATTTCAGCAAATCAGAGAGTTAAACCAAACCAGTTCGCCAGTTATATATCAAACCCATCTGGTTCAATAACAATTCGATGGATGATCGGTCCCTATATACCAACTGGACCGGACCAGGGTCAGTCCGGGCCTGGTTTAATTAACTATGAAAGGATCCAGTACATCTCTCTCTCTCTCTCTCTCTCTCTCTCTCTCTCTCTCTCACACACACACACACACAGAGAAAGAGAACAAATGAAACAATATAAAACCCAAGAATAGAAAACACTCTGCATGAAAAACAGGCATGCTAACAACATGATAATAAGAGATTGTGTCTAGCTTGCCTATAAAATTCATCAGCCTATAATACAACCATATTTTCTGATTGTACCATTCATAAAGTCTGACAAATAAAGAGTTCAACTCTAGATTGCTAGGGTCCATTTTCCTTCCTCACAATATTTTCGTACATGTCAAGTTGGCAAAATAATATTAGGAAAAGCATTCATGGAACAAAAACAATCTTCCATTATGGCATGGTGGCATCAAAGTTAGTAAAACTAGAAAGCAACATGTATATACATCTCTTCAAGAGAAATAAAATACACATGACATGCAGAGAGAGAATGTTTGGCCCATGAAAAAGGAAATTTACAAGCCTATAGCAATCGAGGAAAATGTGAAAAGAAGCAAAAATTCAGACCAGTTATTAGGACAAAAAATCATAAACTCAGGAAAATACAGACAAAACTACTACTCTGAGAGTCATTGTTAACTCACCTTAGTGTCTGTTTCCATCTGAACGGGCTTATCCCCTGACTCAGGAACGCCATTTTCAGCTCCAGGGGCTTCAGTTTTAGCATCTTGCATATTTACATCAGTTTCAGTAGCACTCGGTGGCACAGAATCAGCAGGAGCCTCATTTGTTTCCATCTTGGTCGGTTTCTCCGCCGACTCTTTTACAACTGGCACTTCCACT
Source organism: Fraxinus floribunda (assembly GCA_903798395.1). NCBI lineage: Eukaryota > Viridiplantae > Streptophyta > Magnoliopsida > Lamiales > Oleaceae > Fraxinus > Fraxinus floribunda. The sequence continues at coordinate 4,480 of CAIGRS010191528.1, read as the reverse complement.
TCTTCCTCTTCCAAAATCTGATACAAATATCAAGAAACATCGGTTACATTCCAAAATATTTAGATTGGCACGATCATATATAAATAAAAAGTTAAAAAGATCATTCAAGAGATAACTTACAGTAGCTGACTCAACAGAGACAATTCCATGAAGATTTAGGCGTATTTTGACCTTCAGTTTCAACCGTTCACCATTCGTGGATTGGAAAGGTCCAATCTTGAGCACAAAAAGATAAAAATAAAAAGGGGCTGTGTCAGGCAGATACAAAAAAAATGTCCAAGCTACCCTGTAAACAAATTGAATGGATCTTACAGGAATGCACATATAAATTACCGTGTAAGTGCTAATCTTAGACGGTGCCTGCAATTCGCTGACATCAGCATATTGAACGTCGATTGTGAACGTACCAGATCTGTAGAATGTAAGAGCCTTCATACTTGGTATCGGATTACCCTTGGGGAACACAACGGTGATCTGCTGGTTATCCATGGCTCCATTCTGTGCATCTGGAGCAGAGCCTTTCCATGACAAGGCAATGGGGAATGGGAAGCTCTCATTGACCTACAAAGAAAATGTTGACCAGATCTTAATCCAGATGTCACGTAGTAATCTCCCCTAAGTTTGGACAGAAAGATGGCTCGGCACAACAAGTCCTAAAATAAATTTATCTAGAATCTTTATGAAGAAGTAGTAATAGAGATGCATCAGTCCCCTAATGAATCTCTGTAATGCACACTGTTAGATATGTTCCCAGGTTGCCTCTTAGCCTCTTTCTTCCCAAGATATTAAACATAGAAAGAATACATGCAACATTAGGCAGCCGTATGGCACATTTTCTAGTACTGCTACTCCAAACCACTATCTCCATCTCTATCACAAAATAGCACAACAGTTTGAACAGATTCACATTTTAAATGGATTTAGAAATCCGAAGGTGTTAACCATCACAGAAGATTCTCACCCTTTGATGTTTTATCTTTTTTAACCAGACGTCAGCTTCCAGGTGCTTTTGTGTGTGTGTGTGTGTGTGTGTGTGTGTGTGAGAGAGAGAGAGAGAGAGAGAGAGGCCTAGTGACTAATATGCATTAAGGGCCCAAACATTAAAGATGTGGTATCAATTATAAGAATCATTACCTGGAACTCGCGCACTTTAAATGTGGGACTAAGAATAGCACACTCTAAAGCACATCCTTTGGCAACACTTTCACTAGCATTCATTGTACGTCTGGGCTCCTTCCCAAAAAACTCAGTCAATATCTTCATAATAGCAGGAACTCGAGAGCCTGAACCAACAACCTCAACTGTATGAATATTCTCAACAGTAAGTCCAGCTTCTGCAAGAGCCTTCTCCAATGGTTTCTTAACACGCTCCAATATTGGAACACTAATTTGCTCAAATTCCTCTCTCTTAATGTAACCTCTGACATCCTTCTCATCCATCAAGCACTCAATGTTCAAAGGTGCCTCGGGATTTGCACTGAGAACCTTTTTCAACTTCTCACAAGCTGCACGAAGCCTGAGGCACGCCCTGGCATTCTGGAAGACATCAATCTTGTATTCCTCCTTGAACTTTGCAGCAAAGTGCTGGAAAATAACTTCATCAAAATCCCTTCCACCAAGGGACCTGTCAAAAGAATGGGCCAATATTTTCAGCTGACCTTTCTTTAGAGCAGCAATACAAACTTGCATACTTCCGTGCCCCACATCAACAAAAGCAACATGTACCGGGTCATTCTCAGGTAAGTCAGTCTTGTAAATACCATATGCTAAAGCGGTAGCAGTAGTCTCGTGAATAAGTCTGAGAGGGTGCAAACCAGCTATTGCTGCAGCATCTATGACAGCTCTTCTCTGAAGGTCTGTGAAATAAACGGGTATCCCAATGCAGCAATCTACAACTGCTGCTTTTAAATTCTTTTCAGCAATACTCTTCAAATCAGATAGAACCATTCCCAATACCTGGGTAGGCGTAAAAGACCTCATTTCTCCCAAATAACGTGCATGGATCAAAGGATATCCATCAGGACCTTCGGTCACAGAAAAGGGTAAGGCCTTAAGATCCTGCTGCAGCTCAGGATCTGAAAACTGGCGTCCAATCAACCTCTTTATTTGGGATATTGTATTTTTGGGATTCATCATGCTCGATGCAGATCCTGCTGTTCCAAGGAATCTCTGCTTGTCACCGAAGCATACGACAGCAGGAGTCTCACGCTTGGACTCATCATTAAGAACGACATCAATACCTCTTTGCCTTGCAACAGCAACCACACAGCTCTCATTCCCAAAGTCAAAACCCACCACACTCATGTTTGCTAGACTATGCAAAGTTGCAGCAAGAGCGCCTCAAATTCAACAAATACTAACGACCTGATGAACAAAAAGTCACATTTGATGTTCATCAAACTCATCCAGTTATTCTTTCTATTTATGATGAAGGCAACCATTAAAAAAAAAAAAAAACCCCCTCATATACCAATATCTATATGACTAAATCTATGCAACAACATCACATAGGTCCTTATACATCATATCAGTGATGACAAGTAAAGATAACAACTTGACAATAATATAAAAGCAAGACAATTCAGAGAGCTTTGAATGTAAAGATAGTATAACTAGATACACTTTCCATCACATATTCATATTGAACCTCAATCTAGTTAGGGCATCTCCAACCTTGCACTAAATTCGTATACCAATTCAGTGCAAAAATCCACTCAAATGGTACATTAAAACACTTTGGTGTAATTCCATTATTCCTATTTTGTCCTTCATTTTATATTATAATTTGATTATTATTTCTAATTAACATTATAGTAAATGTAATTTATTTAATTGTCTTATTAAGTGTAATGCTTTTTTTAATTTATTAAAATGAAATAATTTTTAATTTAAAAATATTAGTAGTAACATAATTTGCAATTAAATAATTTCTAAAGTAAACTAATTGTTGACAAATAAAAAATAAGGAAATAAAGGAAATGCTGTTTCATTTGGTGCAATATTTGGTGTACTAGTTGAAAATGACTGCAAAATGTTGCGAAAATTGCACCATTTGGTGCGAACGGTTGGAGATGACTTTATTACATCGTGATCCACTTTAACTTCATGCATTGCAAGGTTGAAGATTGCAGTGTTAAAAAATCACTAACGTCGGAAACTGCCTCACACTTATTCTGCCGCACATTTATTATTACAAGTATGGATTGACATGAAAAGAACAGTGAAGTTAAGGTCATATTAAACAAAAATCAATTATTCCCTTGTATACACGAATTTCTAACAATAATACCAAACGTGTTAAAATTAAGAAATTTCTTAAGTAGCATCAAATTAACAGAAAAATAAACCTAGTAGAAAGCAATGTGCCTGCTCTCTTCACAACGAAACCCACTAAATTGATCCAAAAATCAAAAAAAGAGAGAGAAAAAAACACATCTAGAATTGGCACGTGTGTGTTAATTTGAAATCAATAACAAATGAAGTAACTTGCCAGATCGAAAATAAAAACGCAAGACTAAAACACATGATATCCTATTAGATCTGATAATTCTACATAGAGAAAAGAAGAAATCGAGATTCAAAAGAAACAGTACCTCAGAATAGATCGAGTACACCGCAGCTTAAGAGATGATTTTCTAGAATTCCCTTCCGATTTGTAAAGAGGAAAAAGAAAAACTCTCAATTTTCAGGTTGTTCGAATGTGTGTGGTTGTGTGTGGAAAATTCGAGCGAGTACTTATATGGAGTGTGTATGCACTGTCTGGGCCGCTTCTAGAAAGATCTTCCTGTTGTGAGAAGTGAGAACTCATTCGCATGTGGGCCTCTCGGGTCATGGACCTATGGCCCATGGATTTTCAAAAAATAATTTTCTTAAATAAAAACCTCCGAGTACATAACAAAAATCACAAATTTTAGTCAGGAATTTGAATTTTATCTCACATGAGGTGGGCCCCATGTAAGATAAAATATTGCCAAAACTCCCCCCCCCCCCACCCAACCCCCTATTGTGTGGTCTCGGTAAGTAGCAAAGCTGCGGAGATATACAACATTATTCTTTAATCAGAAATGTGTATCTTCTTCATCTAAAAGCCCGTTTGATAAAACTTTTGAAAAATCAAAATGAGTTTTTGAGATTCAAAAGTTGTTTTTGAACCTATTTGACTAATTTTATAAAAATATTTTTTTAGTTAGAAGAGTTTTTGGAGGAAGATGGTTCAATGTAACTTTCTCTATAAAAACACTTCCAAAATAAAAGGCTCTTTAAAAATTAATTTTCAAACAAAAATTATGGTATCTTCCTCCAAAAGCTCTTCTACGAAAAACAAAAATATAAGTAAAAGTCATGTCGAACGGTTCACAAGTGTCATTCCAAAGGAAAAGTTTCTTATGTCCTTTGTGATCTTTCAATATGTATAAAAGTTTGAAAAAGAAATTAAAGCAGGGAAGTGGAAGCACTGGGGGAAATAGAATCCACAAACCAA
>CAIGRS010191522.1:0-23836 GCA_903798395.1 Fraxinus floribunda | reverse complement strand
TTTTGCTTATTTCCTTCAATTTCATGAATTTATGTCACAATATCAAAACACACATTAAAACGCCCTAAAACTGTATCAAATGTAACAAAATAACGCATTTAATGACAAAAATATCGTACGCGTAGAACACCCATTAGTTAACGTTCAAAAATTATGTTGGGGACAAATATTTAATCGTGATTTTAACGATAATTTTATATTTATTATTATTATTCTTGTTTAAAATAATGATGAACTAACAAGCCTTTCATTTAGCAGAAGTTTTAGACAAAAATCATTATCAATGTAACAGTGAATAATAGAAGTTACAGATCTTTCATGCAATTAAGATATGATGTACTAGTTAAAACTGAACAGGTCTCTTTCGATGGTAAACATGTCGACGGAGGAAAGCACTAACAATCGTATCATTAGAAAGGTCGGCCTTTAAAAAAACCCTTCTTCAACTACATTTCCCTCCATAGAAGTTCCTAGCCCTCGCTTGACCCCCATTATCCTCCGTTAGATTATAATTCATTTTTCTCTCTTTTTATCAACCGCAAATTCTCTAATAAACTAATATTACACGTATATCCAAAAAAAAAATTCTCTATTTTAGACTACACACTCTCCAAAAAATGACTTTCTCTCGTTATAATGTAAAATAATGGGGGCCAAACCGCTAATCACTCAAATTACATCCCCACAGGACTCGGGAGACTAAATTAAGCACAAAAACCTAATTAATAAGCATGATGCGAGTAGGATGAGCCACCACCACGGCCGTGTCTGTCACCATCACCCCCATGTTGGTGATGTCTCCAGCGCGATTTCTTTGCACTCCTTTCCTTTGATGCAATTTCTTCATGTCTATGTCTTCCCTCGACCATATTCTCTTTAATTTTTTTCAAAGACCTGTTCTCCTTGGAAGCCCTTCTCTTCTTTTTCGGGGACTGGTCATTACCATCCTCAATCACATCTCCACGTGGGAGTGGTTCCTCATCATCATTTAACTGCCAATTACAATAAATCTCCTGCTGGTTGGAAAATTGTTGCTGCAATGGCTCTCCAGCACCTGGAAGCAAGGTCTGAAATCTCACTTCTCCGCTAGATCCTCCTTTCCGTTCCAGCAATACTGCATCGGGTCTGATTATATTGCCAAGAATGCTCTTGTTGGGGCCTAGTCCCATTATGACCTTTGCATTTGTCAACGTCATGAAAGCCATGACAAAAGCAGATCTGACCTGCAGTAACATAAAAAGAAATAAAACTCAACTTCTTCTGAAAATATGATCCCCAGAAAATAAATAAGAACTTGGCGTCTTGACCTCAAATGGGAGCAAATGGAAAAGCAGAAGCAATCTCAACGAGGACCACTAGCACGAACATAGAGAATAGTATAAAACTAAACAAGTTACAGGCCCACAAACTATGTAAAATACCAAAGAGCAAGAACAAGGTAAAATTTGATCCTGAGTCAAATGACAGCAGTTGCTCTCATTAGCAAGTCCAGGAATGTTACCACAATTACAATAAGTAATAAAAAGAAAATCAGGTACTCTTGAAATTGAAGAATAGGAGAAAACAGGAAACAGCAGAATTCTCCCTCACATGTTTCCTTTTGACCATTTTTGGTTTTCTGCTTTGGGGTAGGGGCAGAGTAGCTATTAGTGACGCCAAGGATGCAACCAGTTATGATTTGTACAGTTGAGTCACTCATGATACAAAGTATGTTTTTATTCCTTGTTCACTTAATACACAAATGGTAGGATAATTAGAAAATAAAGCAAAGCAGAGGGGAAAATGGTATTATGACGTTAAGGAAAGCAGAGGAAAAAATATAGCGTCAAGAAGAATCCTACCTGATAATAGTTATAGGAGTTCTTCCCTATGTCATTATCTGGATCCTGTTGTCAGAACAAATATGAATGTGAATATTTAAACGATATAATAAGCTGTTAAAGATTCTCTCTCTCTCTCTTTTTTTTCCCTCCCACATTGGGGTCATATAGTTTCAAACATCTTAATGAAGAAGCACAACCTATACAACAAATAGAATAGGTAAAAGAAAAGGAAAACACAAAATGATCAGGCAACATTAATCCTGTGCTCAGAAATATATTCAATGAATGTGTCCGGTTGAGAAGCAGAAACCAAAACGTATCAAAACTTGTAAGGTCACCTGTGGGTCCTCAATGGCGATAACGGATGGCTTTCCTTTAACTAAACACCTGAACAGGAGAAAGCGCAATGGAATAACAATTAAATTTAAAAACAACTAAATCAGATTAACAGTTTCAACACCACTGAAGAAAATGTTACCCCTTGCTGCTTTTTAAGAAGAAAGTGCCTCCCCTATTGCAAGATACACCAACATCAGTTGTATTCAACTTGCGGCCATATATGTCAAAAAAGTTCACCTATTCCAAAAGCAAAATTTTATAATAACTTCAGAAGTCCATAAGCTTACTGTAATAAATTAATAATAATTATTATTATATCATAGAAATTAGTTTGTTAATAAGAACAGAAGAAGGAATGGATGTCTTTAAAACAAGATTAAATCCAAACTCAACTTCACACACACACGCAAAAGGCTGCACACAATCTAAATACTGTATGCCACTTCCAGGGTAAAGAATGAAGTTTTGAAGGTTAAATTGCCTATCACGGTCATCTTTCACGGAAGTTTCTCTATGAAAGAACTTACATATTCTGACTAAAGAAAACTACTACAAATCTGCATATGACATCCACAATTTTTTGGCTTGTAGCACACACATGCATAATGAAAGAAAATTTATTTATGTTGTGACTGATCTAGTATGAAATTACATGGACCTTTTTTTCACTTGTACCAAGAGAAATGGCCATTCCGAAAAAAGGTAACCTTAAATCCTCCAAAGAAACCAACTACTATACAGAACATTGATGCCAATTTCCTAATTGGACTTGCATTTAATAAACGACAGTGATCATTATTTACATTCTAAAAAAGGGGGAAAACCAGCACATAAATCTGGGTATTTGCCATTAAGGAAAAATATACAAGCCTTAGATTTGGTTTCATTTCAATGTGCTTCAAAAGCTAATGGAACAACTTAAACAGGAATCTCGAAATTCAGAAAATAGCAAGAAAAGAAAATCATATACTATATACAATCACCGTACAAGCTTACCAGTAGAACTCCCAGGTTAAGTTCTGGAGAAGCCTGGCGATCTTGCTGACTCTGAAAAATTATATAAAACAGGGAAACAAACCCGATGAACAAACAAAAGAAGGAACACAATGAAAGTCAAAAGAATTACGACTCCTTTCATCTATGAATAGCTGCTTTCAATAAACATTATCATGGGAAGTCAGAAAACATCACTGCTTCTGAAATATTATTGGAACCAGACAAAGTCTGTTTATGTTTATCACTGCTTTTGGAACAATCAGCAGCAACTATTCCAGTAAACAGAAGTATCACTCTCTGTTTTAAAAACAGAGGCAGAGCCTCCAATGGAGCAAGAGGTCATTGTTCTCTCTTGTCATAGTTAATTTGATGACACGGTTTATGTATCATATAGTTACCAATCAAATTTTGCATTCACTAGAATAGTCATATCAATATTGGAAACATCATTCTAGTCTAATTACCTGCAACATTGCTATAAGCATGACAAGGAGCGCATAGGAACCAATTCCACCAGTGTACACCTAGAGAAAAAAGTGCTCGTGAGTTGAAGCAAAATGGAAAATATATTTCTGGCAAATTAACTTAAAACAAACAATGAATATTCACCTCATTCAACTCTCTTTGCTGCAGGAAAACTTTCAAAATCAGACACAAGGGTCGTAATGGTGGCCATTTAGATATAGCATCCTACAAGAGAGTTTGAATTATAAATGCAAATAACATCACAGTACCAACAAAAATATAATAAAATTATATAAGAAGCTAATGTAACATACAGTTATATACTCTGCAGATTTCAGTCCATTTTGAACATCAAAGCTGTTGTCAAGACATAAAAATCAACCCAAAAAAGTAGTCAAGATGTGGCGGAAGGTTATATGACAACATTAAACAATTGCGCAGAAGATCATTGCCATGCATCTAGGACACAGACGGACACAACGATACACAACTTTTCAAGAAGCATAACAAGGACACCTAGGGACACTAAAAAACCATGCATTATTACATCATATATGTGGTTTATTTTTATTTAGCACTTTGATATTTTGAAATAAAATTAATACTCTTTGATTAGGAATATTGGTGATGAAATCTTTTGAGCATAGCGAGTGACAATCTTTTGTACTTTTTATCAGTATTGGAGAATAAAATGAAAATATTCATCCATAAGATTCACATGTTGAAGAAATGTTGCCAAATTATCGATCACGTGTCAAAACTTCATATATTTATATATAAAATAGGACATGCCATGGATACGCGTTCTAGGTGTCCAAGGAGTGCCGGTATAGGAGTCATGTCAGACACATAAACATTTTTTTTTTTTTATAACCGTGGATGTCATGTTCAGCTTGCGCGCATCTCGACTAATCGCACGGGCCCTGAAGTTTACAGTCGTTTCTCACCTCAGTGGCCCTGAGAGGACTCGAANATTTTTTTTTTTTTTTTGATAACCGTGGATGTCCAGGTCAGCTTGCGCGCACCTCGACTAATCCCACGGGGCCCTGAAGTTTGCAGCCGTTTCTCACCTCAGTGGCCCTGAGAGGACTCGAATTGGTGACCATTGGGGAGCAAACTCAAGGCCTGACCAATTGAGCTACCCCTCAGGGTTATGTCAAACACAAACATGAAACCCAAGGAGGAGGGCTTGTGCTCCGCATTTTTAGGGGTACAAATATTTGGTATTGCAACTTCGGAAGAAGAAAAGATACAAAGAAATGGAAATAAAAAATCCCCAACCCCATATAAAAAGAAATTATAATATAATGAACATAATTACAATGAAGAATAACAAGGAAAAGCTGCCAAATCAAGTATACTTCCAACATAAAGAAATATTAGACCCAATGGGACTTTCATTTGTCATGTTCACGAAAATATTAGATTATTGAGAAAGGCATATCAGTGAATTGGTTCTGGTCAAACTGATATCAAAGTTCAAGAATGCTTCACTTCTAATTTAGTACTTCCGCCGTTGACGGTTGAGTGTGTCGGAATAGGTAGGGAGTTTAAGATGAAAGTAAATGTGGATAACCTTTTTTTGTAACTTTTTGGCTTCAAACTCAAAATTTGTCCTAGAATCTTATTGTATACGGAGATTATTAGGTATTTTAGAATGAGAACCTTTAAAAAAGGTCATATTGTGCACATTATCAACGCCACCACCACAACAAACTAACCCTCGTTTCTAATAAATTCGTACTGACTACAAAAAACTTCTTTGCTATTCAATATGAAAGATGGATGCTGAATAGCCAAACCTTATATCAAAGGAAACACCACTTTTCTTCTCTACAAATTTAATAATTGGTATACGAGCCTTTGCTATAACCTGATTTTGGAACAGAAAGAAAACACGAGAAAACAATGAAAACATTTGAAATTTATTGTAGTGAGAAGTTTACTCTGCAAAAGCAGACCTGCATCTTCTTAGCGATTCTTTTTTGAGAAAGGGCCCTAGAAAGAGCAACTAAGCCAATCTGAGGACTTCTGACCTCTGAATGCAAGATCACAACCTGCCAAGCACCAAATCTTATGTCAAATGTCACTTTTGGCACCAAATTTTATGTTAAATGTATACTTTTTCATAGATTTCAAGGAAAATTTTGATCAAGTCACTATACACATCATTGTGGCCACTAGTGTTGCTAAAAGCTTGACCAGGCTATTTTTTATCAGATGGTCCCCCATAGTCAGGGCAAACAAATACCAATTGTTTGCACCATGTCGTATTATTTTGCAACCCTCAATAGTTTCGAACTTTTCTTGTCTCATAATGGAAGTACTAAATTTCCGATAAGGAAAGCAAAAGTTTGTCATCAACTTTCATAATTAAATAATGTCCCATGAAAAAGTACCTTGTTTTAGAAGTGTAAATTTTCCACATCCTCGAAAAACCATTGACATATAACTTCCAAGATTAAAAATGCTCATAAGGCAGAAATAACAAAAAGAATAGTTCTAGAAATTTATTGTTCAAAGAATAAGAAAATAATAAGCAGCAAGTTTACATCAACGTCGCTGGATGGAAGATAAAGCCCCGTCTTAAACGAACCAAAAACTTCTGCCTGCAAGACAATATCAACAGATAACTTCACACAGCTCATCAACTTATAATCTCACAAACAAGTGCATGAGAATATTAGTTTGGTCTTACATATAAATAAAATCAAACATACCTTAGCTTTGGGCCAGATATGTTTTATAACATCAACGACAGATTCTATGGCAGCATAGCGTGATGCTTGCTCCTCTGGCGTTGGCGATAAGAAATCACAGAAATCAATTATCTCTGCATGTACCCACATCAGTAAATAATTAATTTGCTTCTTTTATGGCAATTTTCAAACAAAATTTCATTTAACTCCCTATGACCACAAACAAGCTAAAATCTTCATTATCACGATTTCAAAGTCGTAAGCTTTTGTACAAGTTCCTACACTATCCAACTAGAATTCAGCTTAGAAGCTTTTCTCCACATCTTAAAATTCAATTAATTTATTAGAAACAAATTTAAGTCAAACCTCTATGGAGCTGTAGCATTGGGCTTTTGAAGCGACAATTAGCACGAAACCAATTTCCTTCTAGGGTCCTCTCCCGCTCAGTAGCAGCCTCCTGCAGCTGAGGAGGCGACGGCGGACAAGGAGGTGGAGTCTCTTTCGTCTCCTCAGCATCGTTCACCTCGAGAGAGAAGTAATCCGGAGCTAATGTTGCCGGAGAAGGGCACTGAACGGAGGAGAGCGAAATCTCGCTTCGAAAGATAACGAACGGTTCATCATCATCCAACAGCGGCGGTGGTGTTGGTGTGGCGGCAGAACTAGCGCCGAGCGGACTTAGGGTTTCATACAGAATATCCTGTTCTTCTTTCATCGAAGGTGTTGAAAGTGTACGTACAGGATTTGACGGTCTCGGTATTCTGTTCAAGGGGGTTTTGCCAATTTACAGAGGGTCGACTCGAACTCGAGCTCACGAGTTGATTTTTTCTTTTTCTTTTTCTTCGGTGTGTAAGGGCTTTAACTATGATGGATTGATTGGTAATAGGGTTATGACAATGACCAAAGTATCCTTTGTTTGTTAAAATTTTAATAGTTATATTTTATTTGAATGTTAAGATTGAATTTATCTTTACAAAAAAAATTTTAAAAAAAATATTATTTTGATGGCTTAGTTTGGTTTCAAAACCATTTCATTAACGGGTTCATGTGGACATATAATCGATGAATTCTTTCTGTTAGATTTTTCAATTTGACAATTTTGCTTACCGCCTAATAAAAATATATTCAACTGGATTATTAAATAATTTACTCTGAAAAAATTAAAATCTTTATAAACAAATTGTAATATTGACATTGAACGTAGTTCAAAGAAATTTCTTCCACTTTGTAATGCAAAAAGAGATGTGATGCATCTACATATACATATAACCTACATACACTCACAAGGGCAAGGTGGGTGGGTAATTTTGTCTTCTTTTTTTATTGTGTGGGATCCACCTTCATGTGAGAGGGTGTAAAAATTCTGTAAGGTGAATAGTTTTATACATATGGATTAATTGATGCAAAAAGGCTTTTATAAGGCCTCCAAACTTTTCTCATTCAATGCCATTGTTGTACCTTTAGCCTCTAGTTCATTTATCATCATGTTATATTCTAGTTCAAACACGTATTGGAGTTGTAGGACATTATTTACGGTACATAAGCGACCAAAATCAACCTAGAAGGTAGTAACTTTTCTCCACAGAGTGTCTCATTTTTCAGACTTTCAAAAAGTAATAGTAGCGTTCTGTGTGTTTCTAAAGAGAATCAAGTGTCCTCTTCAACAAGTGTCCTCTTCAACTTTGGAACAAGACTCGAAGGACGTGTTTGGACACAACCTAATACCGTGCTTTAATTTCTTTCTCTTCTTTAATCTCATCTCGTACCCCCTTTTTTTTTCTTTTTTTTTTAATAATCGTGAATATTCGGACCAACTTGCATGCACCTCGACTAATCCCATGAGGCCCTGAAGTTTACGAAAAGGTACTCACTTCAGTAGTTCTGAGAAGACTCGAACTGGTGATGATTGCTCATACCTTTAGGACTAGAGTACCAAACATTCAAGAACGTACAATAATAAAACACTTCAAAATCAGGTCAATTCCTTGCTTCGCTTGAATCAGCGAATAAATTGAAGAAGAACATCATTATTTTGGCCTCTCCTCAAGATAAAAAGTTGGAATATGAATATTTGGACAAGAAATTGACTTGCCCTTATCTCAAAGTAGCTCATCCTCACACAAAAAACAAGAAAAAGAGAATCAATCCATATTTCAATTTGAAATGATCAATTGCTCAAATCTTCTCAAGAAAGACACGGATTCAGCTGATGTTATTCGAAAATTCAAATATATCTAATATTCTTTTGTGATATAGCCCCTGTTTGGTACTCATTAAAATTTTCATTTTCATTCTTCTACTCATTTTCAACCACACATTTTTCAATAAAATAATATTTTTCATCACATCAATTTTCCTTCTTTTTCAACCATACATTCTTCCAAAATAATGTGACTCAAACACACTCATAGTAAGAATTTCATTTACTTTCGAGGGACGAAGAGGCTTTGACACTTAATTCAATTCAAGTGGTGGAATAAATCGGCCTATTTGACTGGGAAAATCGAGAACCAGTTCGAAATTCAAGATGGTTGCATCTTCAGTTCGAATAATTATACTTGAGCCATGGACTGAAGTGGTAACGCATAGGTTCAATAATTCATGTTCAGGACATTGTGGTGACTCAAAAGGGTAGAAATGAATTGGGGTTTACTTTTGGATGGCTAAGATTCAAGAATATTTCCAGAGAAGCTTCAAAAGTAGATCAACATCCTTCTTTGTGCACTCCCCAGTGGAATAAAGTAAAAGAGGAGAGAAAAGGAGTAAGCTTTTGGAGTAGTGCACAAGAAAAAAAATTTGAATGCCAAGTTTGTGTCAAAATCTCGATGCCACATATTTATAAACAATAAAGCTACTTGTCCTGGGATTAAATCCCGGGTAAAATCAGGGCCGCCCGAGATTAATCCCGGGACAAGTAGCATCTCCCATTTATAAAATATTGTCACACGTCCGGGCCGTCCGGCATTTTGATAAATGTGTGAATTCAACCAGCAGCTAAGGAGCGCGTCAAAGATTACTTAAATATAGAAACGTGTCCATTCTTTAACAGCTTAAAATTTTAAATGATGGTTAAAAAAACCCTACAAAAAAGAGGATAGGAACACAATCGACACCAAGGCACCCGAATAGAAGCTTTTGGCCACTTTCAAGATTCCTTGAGAATTTTCCTCAAAGGCGCAGTGCCCACACCCCCGATTCGCCCACCCCTACTTCCCAACTGCATTCCTTCAACTATAAATAGCAGTTCCAGCACAGAGCTTGAAATATAGCAGCAACTCACCAATTACAAGAAGTCCTTCAATTTCCGGTTCCCTCTTTTCCTTTCAACACTAAAATCATGTCGGACAAGTGCGGAAGCTGCGACTGTGCTGACAAGAGTCAGTGCGCGTAAGTATTTCTCATCTTCTTTAATTCCAACAAGGCCAAGTTATAAATACGCTACTGGTGCTCTGTGTTTTCTTGAATCATGTGTTGAATCACCTCTTTAAAAGTTTACTCTTTTAGACGAGGCGATATGAATTGGAATAGATAGGATTCAAAATTTCATCACTAAACCAGGTTTGCACAAGAGGAGCAAGTCGAAAAAATGATTTAAGAATTAATTCTTCTCCTCTCTAATGGATTAAACTTTTAGATGAGGTGATCATTATATAATGGAACGCCAGAAGCTAAATCCCAAGATCCATGGTCATTACCCTTTGTCATGTATTTTATTGCATGCAAACTATACGCACACAAATGCACATACTTGTTTATCAATATTCACTGAGTGAAGCGATACCGGGTAATTTGCAGGAAGGGTAACTCCTTCGGCTTGGACATTGTCGAGACAGACAAGAGGTACCTTTCTAGCTCAAGAAATCATCAAACTTATTTCTTAAATTGCTGCCAAAATCTTCACACGCTTATCTTTAATGGTAACTGTATCAGTGGATTTGTGTTTTGTAGCTACCCTGAGACCGTAATGTTGGATGCTCCAGCGGACGAGAACGACGGCAAATGCAAGTGTGGTACAAGCTGTGCTTGCACTAACTGCACCTGTTGTCAATGAACAAAATAATTAGTTACTGGGACACAAAATACTTTATACTATGTAATGTCTGAATAAGGTTTTATCTTTGTACTCCTGTTGTGTCAATTTGTGTCCCTGTCTGTCTTTTACATTATGTAATACTACGTGTGTTCTGTTATCAATGAAGTCTTATTAGTGTCTATATGTTCTCGTATTATCTTTCTTATTCTTCATTGTAGTGTACCTATAATACAAAATCCTTATAGCATGTTTGGTTTGAGGATGAGATAAAACACGACAATAATAAAGTAGCTACAATAATGCAAAAAGTATTTTAACAATAGATACATAAAGGCATGTGCATAAGATTGAAAAGTTAACAAAACTCAAACAACAAGCTATATATCCGTTTGCTGAATGAAACAGTTCATTTAGCAGTGAAGATACAGTTTCTCTGAGACATTGCTCTCTGAAACTGCAATTTAAGATTCTGGAGACCCATTTAAAGAAAAGCAGAAGAGAACTTACAGCTTGTTCGCAGATCCGTGTTAACGGCAGACATTGTACACTGGATTGAACAGGACTGGACTCAACAAGCTGTTGCGTCGAAGGACAATTAGAGCTTATTTCCATACTCTAAAGAGTGGATGGGAGGGATTCGTATGCCTTTTGAAAGATTCTTGCCCATGAAGTCAGCTTAAGACTTCGACTTATACAGGGACATGAAAAATTAATAGTAATCTCATATTCAAAGATCCAAAAAATAACATTTTCTTTGCTTCTAGGACTATTGTTACATCGAATAAAGCATATCAATCTCTACATCATCGTGAGAAAATGAACAAACTAGCAGAAGATTAAGAGCATGTTTGGCTTTGCTTAAACGACAGAAAGAAGCAGCTCATTTCCATGCATCTTTTGGCTTTAAGCAAAGCCAAAATGCTGAAGAAACAAACGCAAGATTGATAGTGAACACCAAGAGCCCTAAATATTTCATTGCTCTTTTGAGAAAATTTGTAGCAAATGTTCCATACAAAAGTGACAAGCACATAACAAAGAACAAAACAAAATCTAAGTTCCAGCTATTGCTGACCTATCTAACTTGTGAACTGCCAAAGTGGATCCAGTTGCTGATGATTCTTAAAAAACCCAATGCACTGAGTGGGTTTTATAATCAAATCTGAATTTTTCCACTTCTAAACATCAAATCTAGTTAACAAATTTGAATAACGTGCATTCCAATTTATGCTCTTGCAATATACAGTTTCACAAAGCATGCTCATCAACATCACAGGTTCACAGGTTCTCAATTAATGCTAATCATACTTCTCCCTCCATGAATACACAAGAAAGAAAACCCACGAAAGCCCAAGTACAATGTCTCCAACAACCAGCCTCAGCCAATCCCGACCAAGATCCTCAACCTTCCTTTCAAAGTAAATTCTCCAAATAGCCATTGCTACATGGAGAAGCACACAACCCCTAGCAAAGAAGCTATGAAATTCTCTATCCTTCACAAATGCCACCATGAACAAGAGAAACCCAATGGCAAACAAAAGCAAACCCGAAAACGAGTCTGATGTCCTAATTAGCAGCTCATCACGTGGTGTTGATCCCTGCAGCTTACTGGCGTGATCTTTACCATGGCTAAGCACAAACACCTCATTGCTATAAAACATCATTAGAGCTCCACAAGTTAAGGCTATCAAAGAATGGAGCATACATATAAGGGAAAACCCAGGTGACACCATTGATTGTTCAAACTAATACTGATAGCTGTCCCTTTTTAAATCGACAAAGATTCAATCTTTACGCCTAAAAGCAAAAAATACAGAAATACTCTTAACGCATTTCAGAAAACTCTTCCATTGCCAGTATTAATACTACTAATCAGTAAATATATCAGAAATCATCAAAGAAAACCCACTAATTATTTACTTGAAACGCATGATTCAACTTAATAAAACTGAACCAACTAATCAAAACCTAGAAAATACTTCCTTCCAAGAACAAGGTTTTCGGACTAAAGGTCCTTTATAGATCTTTAGGTTCGGGATTCTATAAATACATGGATTTCAGTAAAGGTAGATTGTGAAATTGGGATCCAAGAAAAGATTTTTAGATTCGAAACCCTGGTGGTGGAATGGAAACACGTGGACGATCGAAGGAAAATGTTCTCGAATAGGTGCAAGCATGATTGGGCCGATTGGCTAAGCTACGTTCACTTGTAAATTAGGAAATTTATAATAGATATTTTTATATTAATCAAAATTAAAAATAATTAATTTACTTGTTTAGCCCCTATTTGATCCACATTAAAATTTTCATTATCATTCTTCTACTCATTTTTAAAAACATATTCTTCAATAAAATAATATTTTCTAGCACATCAATAATTTTTTCTTTTTTTTCAACCACACATTCTTCATCAATTTACTATTCCAGAATATTTCCAAAATAATGTGGCTCATACAAGGTCTTAAAATAAAAGGAGATAATTTTTATAAGGGTTATGCTACATCAACATAACCCTTTTACATAATGTGTCATAATGGCCGCATAATTATGTACAAATAGATTTACCCTTTTTATAAACTGTAACCTTTTAAAATGTGAGATATTTCCCGTCTGTGCTACATTAAAATTAGTTTTTGAAGAAAAATATATTTTGAAAATAGAGATTTTTTTTTAACAATGTATGAATATTTTTTCCAACTAAGGGTGTGTTTGAGCCACATTATTTTGAAAGAATGTATTCTGAAATAATAGATTGATGAAGAATGTATGATTGAAAAAGAAGGAAAACTTATTAATGTAATAAAAAATATTATTTTATTGAAAAATGTATGGTTGAAAATAAGTAAAAAAATGAGAATGAAAATTTTAATATGTATTAAACAATGGCTAAGCAACATATGAACAGGTGTGCAGTTAGGTTGAGGTTTGAGGGTTTTGTGTGCCAAGGTGGGTTAGTCATATTTGACAACATTAAACTCCCGTGCGACAGCTTTTGATGTTATAAGTTGACCGACCTCATGAAATATGTAGTTCAAAAGTAAATAAAGTTGTAAGTTCAATAAAACATGTGGTTAAAAATAAAATCTAACCATATCATAATTCTAGAGAATATCGTTTTTGAATTAGATTCTTGCTACAATTTCCTTGACCAGACCAACCTTTCTGTAACGACCCGACCTCGCGCCTGAGCCGTTATCTTACGTACTGTCCGCTTCGAGTTTGCTCAATTGGTACCAGGATTCAATTTAAATCTCTCATATGATGGAGGTCTTGGGTTCGAATCCTGGGAACGCGTCGAAAGCCGTGAGGGGTAAGATTAGCCTAGACTCTCCCGAAGCGGACAATACGTAAGATAACGACTCTGACGCGAGGTCGGATCGTTACACTTTCTCCCACCTACTAATCACAAATCGTATTTGTTATGGGCCCATGAAGACCCGCCACCTCATCCGCCACGTGTCGGTGAAACTGATTCCCATCATGCCGCTTGGCAGACTAGGTGATTTCGCCTAGAACGAGGTGTCGACGAACTGATCACACTTATACTGAGTTGAAACACCTACCCCGACAGAAGAACCGAACTTATTCGCGGCTCATAGCAGATGCAAAGGCCCGCACTCCGCATCTGAAGTATTACATAAACCTGCCACGCCTCGTCTCTCTAAAGATCTTTTGAACAAAGATCTTTCCAAAGTCAAATCTCTGATTGATTGATGGAACGTGTAGCATGGCATAAATGGTCAACTCAACTACCTTTGTCAGAACATTCAATGCCCGCCAACCTATATATTGACAAGTTGACACCTAGGATGGGACGATCCTTGTGGATCTGGTGCCACGTGT
Organism: Fraxinus floribunda; assembly: GCA_903798395.1. NCBI lineage: Eukaryota > Viridiplantae > Streptophyta > Magnoliopsida > Lamiales > Oleaceae > Fraxinus > Fraxinus floribunda. Next base: position 9,644 of record CAIGRS010191522.1, on the reverse strand, counting down.
CTCGTCGTCCAATGACTCTCCTCCTCCCATCCTTAATATAAATACCCACACGTTGTGCCATAAGAAGGGGTCGATTCCATTCCATAAAATTGGTAACCTTAAGCATTGCAAGCTTTCTTTTCGTTAATAAACATACACTTTGTCACTCACCCACCCTCTCAACCACGTTCCGGTGATTACTTAACTATCGGTGACCACATTTCGGTTGATCGAAAACTGAATTGACCATCGGAGTGCTCGGGGTCGTTTCCAACCCCACCGAAAAAGACCACGAGTGACTAACGGCGTGCTACCGTGTGCAGGGAAGAGTTGACGTGAAGACTTATTCTGTTGGTCACATGTCCGAGCCATTTTTCGGAGTCAACAATATTCTCACCTGAACATATAAGCAAATGGTCTATCGAATAAAGTTTGGAGTAGATTTTGTTGAGCAACCTCTTGCTCTCATCTACAACAAAGGAAACCAATAGGTAGCACAATGTTTTAGTACAAGATGGATTATGAATCATCATGTTCACCGCCGTAAGCAGTATGTTGATTGTTACAACAATGCAGGCCTACTTGATCTATTTGTCGACCCGGTTTCTGGGTTTCTCCCTGTCTATGCATCAAACTCGTACCCTTTTTATCTACCATGACACGAAAGAAAAAGATAAAGACTTGGTTAATTTGGCACAATTTAGGAGAAAACGGAATTTTGAGAGAGAAAATAGGATCAATTTTGATCCAGTTGGGATTGTTTTTGGACTGGTTTGAATAGATTTTGATTGAATAGGACCGATTTGTCTAACTTAGAGAGTGAAGGTCTTTTAGAATAAGAATATTTCATTAGCCCGTGTTTGAGCCACATTATAATTTTCATTATCATTCTTCTACTTATTTTTAACCACATATTATTCAATAAAATAATATTTTCCATCACATCAATAACTTTTCCTTCTTTAAGCCCATGTTTGATACACATTAAAATTTCCATTTTCATTCTTTTACTCATTTTTAACCACACATTATTCAATAAAATTGAAAAAAATATAGCCCAAAATTGGTACACATTAAAATTTTCATTTTCATTTTTAACCACACACTTTTCAATAAAATAATATTTTCATCACATCAATAGTTTTTCCTTCTTTTTCAACCACACATTCTCTATTAATATACTATTTCAAAATACATTCTTCCAAAATAATGTAGCACAAACACACCCTAAAAAAAATGTTTTAAACAAAAATCATGAAGTAATAAGCATAAGTAGGATAAATTTTGTACATATATAGAATTAAATCTGCATACATTGGGACAATCAAAATGATCCTCAATATAATGGAATTAGATCACAAAGAGATGAAACTCAAACGCAGGACGAAAGCGTCAGGTTTTTCAGCCAACCTAAAAAGCGGTGAAAACACGGAAGTCTGCGAAATCCAGCCCAAAATCGAGAAGACAGAAAACTGAATCTTTTGATATCTGTATTATCGAAGCCTACAAAAAGTAGGTCGATAGAGCTGTGTCATTGATACAATATTCTAACGCGTTATTGTTCAGGGCTGCGAATGAACTAACTAGTTCTGTTTACGTCTGTCGGTCTCAAGGAGGAGTGAAACGCCAAAATCTAATTACATTGGTTTTGACCAAATTTGGCTGACACAAGTAATGCATCTAAAAGACGTCGAAGCCTTTGAGCACCCGGACTGGGTCTAAGCTGGGTAGGATTTCCAACCTCGGAGCAAAGAGGGGTACCTGCACACCAACCGCCAGGAGTGAAACTCCCGTTCTTTCGTCTGAGCAATTCTTTATCAATTTTGTCCAGGACAGGTACATTTTGCTTGAACTTACGTGCAAAGGCAGCACCACTTGCAATCATTTTTGCTGTGTCGTTAAGGGAGAGAGTATGAGGATGCTGTCTGGGAGGGGAATCCCAAGAAATATAGTGCATGTCATGATTGACAACCGTTGGTACAAATTCTGCAGCATTGCAGATAACAGTTTGAAAATACCCTTCGGGAGAGGAAAGAAAGTTTGAGTAGTACATGAGAAGGGTTCTCGGAAGATTATCCCAACCCCATATACAGTACTCGACAAATGGACGTGAAAGGATCATCCAGGCTGAACCTGCACGTAAAGTGAAGAAAAAGGAATTTCATCAATCAAAGCCAAAAAACTTTAAATAAAATTGTTGAAGCTAGAAAACATTTGAATGATGATAAATTTGTGTTGGTCTAGTAGCCTTCAAATCCATACAGAAATTGCACAATTTCCACTGACGCTATTCTCGCCTTATAAGCGACTGACAAATTTATTCCAGGAAATTGTATTTTCAGGGGGTAGAGTTCTAATTAACCAAGATGAAGGCCACTTTAAGGACAGCGACATCAAGCAATCTCATGCATGGAATATTGAGTAGTCGAGTTTTCTCAACTTTCCCCAAGCCAGTTCTAGTAACCTTCTATATAACAGAACCGTTTATAGAAGAAACAAATGTGTCGTGAAATTTCCAAAACACGCTCAAGTCAACAAATTGATGCTGAAAAACTTTTCCAACAAGAAGACAATTTCAAATGCATTTCTTGGTGAATAATTCATCCTACCTTATTTTAGGTAATTGCAACTTAAATACTTGATTTCATACATGCCGCAAGAAGCAATTCCCTGATCATTATAAGTCAACTTAAATGCTGCTGAACTAACTCATACTACGGAAACTACAAAGATCAGACACTCAGTAACACAACAGCAAGGGCATGAATGAGATTTTCTGATGCATGTGAAATGCATATTAATTTTATTAATGTGGTAATTAGAATATATACATTTGCTGAATTAATATATTTTGACAGTACTGACCAGTAAACAATTTGAACGCTGTGGGTAACGTTCTCCGCGGGGTGACCCAAAATATATCTGACTTGTTTGTCTGGTAAAGGCCAGGGTCTATGATTAATGGCATGGCCCTTTGACCCCTGCAACAAAATTAAATGTATAAAAAAGAATTTTATCATTTTTTCCTTCCATCCTCGTGCTCACATGGGTGCAAAAACAGAGAGCTTACTCTTTCCAGCCTAATTGGCTCGTGTGCTCAATGAAATTCCATTCCCGTTTTATCTTAGAAAATGTGTAAAGAAGATCTGCAAGAACAAACTACATGAACTTAAAACAATACCGAAACAAGATATCATTACATTCTCTAAGTAAAATCTAGTTATAAGCAAAACAGAATACACAAACTTTTTTGCCAAGGATGTGTAATTGAAAGAATAAAAGATATCTAAAGAGCTCACCATCTTGAGTCACTAGGGGATAATCTGAAGCACTTAGGTTAATAAACCAATCCCAATCCTGATGTTTCTTGAGAAGAATGGCACATGCGTGAAGAGTATTAGAAACCATGGTTGGCCCTCTATAAGTAACCATATTTGCTTTGGTATTCATGTACACGTTCCCAACTTTTGCAAAAATAGGATCCTTTTCAACTCGGGAAGTAAGCTCCAGTCTCTCCTCTGGAGGAGACTCAAGATCCAGATGAACAACATAATAATTCCAGGGATGATATAGCGCATGAAGTGTCCTCCAAAGCTTCTCTATATCACCCTTTGATCCGGAAATTAAATAAGCAAATTTTGGAATGGAATGACGGGGAGGAGGAGGTGGAGATTGCTTAATCTTTGCCTCCGCAAAATAAGGGGTGGCTTGATTGGTTGTAAGACGAGATGGCAGTATTGAAAAGATCGAATCGCGCAACGAGGACACCATCCCCATATTGAAAGAGGTAGCAAGAAGGAAAACGCATACTAACGAGCTTATAACAAGAGGTAATACCCATTTCTTCTCCATGTTCAAGTACCCCATTCGGGAAATTGTGATCATAAGTCTCCTGAGAAATTCTCTCTTTTTCGTGAATTCAGCAAGCCTGCATCAATACTAATTAATGGGTGGACTGTCGGTTCCTATTGTGACACCAAATGCTTAAACAAGGATCAAGAGCACTTTCAAAGCCGTACTCCTTGAATGGTACCCCCAGAGGAAAATAATCTGTTGAACCATTAACAAAAAACTCGGTCTTAGCCGAATAATTTAATATTAATATGTCCTACGAAGTAATCAAAGTCTCTGTAAACAACTTAGCTTAGAATAGTCTTAGTGTTTTTCTGTGCATAAGAATATAAAATTAAGCAGAAGAAGCCATAATTATTACATCAATTTTATCGAGACCGGATAAAATAAGAAAAGAAATAGGAAATTTGTTTTTCACGGGGGAGCTCGTATTCGTGTAGTTTTGCAACAATACCCAAATCCCAAATCAAATTATGATAATCTTAAAATCCAAAAATTGCAACACAGTCTTACACGAGATATTGTCAATACTATGAAGCAGAAATTTATGATAAAACTAACAAAAACCTAATTAAAAAAAATCAGAAGTTTAGATCATTGGATCAACCAGTTAAGCAATAATCTCAAAAACACAGACTGAAAACTTCAATCTACACAGTTGAACCTGAATATGTGCAACTTATAACGATCAAATCACAAATATGCATTAAAAACCAACAGATTCATATAAAACGCCGAACCTTTTCGTTTATGTATTGCGTTGTGGGAGAAAGAGTTAATTCTGTTGAGGAAGAGGAATAGAGAATAAAAATATACGCAAAAAATAGATCAAAGAGAAAGAAAAACAGCTGGTTACAGTAGGTTACTGTGTGTAAATCAGTTAAAAAATTTGTTGGGGGAAAGAAAGTAAAATGGGATTAATGTATTCAGATTATAGAAATGGGAAAGCATTTATTCTGTGATGATCTTTCGTTTTGAACCCGACCGGCCCCCTTGAATTTTCAGCCAATGTTCTTCCCCCCTGCGTTTTCTCTGTTTCTTTAGTCAAAACAGCGTGTTTGTTACTGCCATTCAATACAAGTCTACTCGACTATTGACGAATAGACATTCTAGGAAAATAAATTCCCCCACGAAATCTATGAATAATAAACGAATTGTAGCTATGAATTTATGATTGAAATTAATGAATTATTTTACTTAAATTATATTTTTCTTGTAGGATTATCGTAATTTAATCGCATCATTGTTAATAATTTCTTTACGTAACCAAAGAGAAAAACATAGTTGTTAGAATTCATGCAATTTGTTTGAAGAACCAATTGCGTGACTTTGTTCGATGAATTCAAGGAAGCGTGAGATTTGTGTTGTTCAAAATACCTACGAAATTGATAAAAATTGAGAGAGATATATAGCCCATGTTTAGTTTAGCTAAAAAATTGAATAAATCTAAGTTAAAATCTACAATTAATTATAATCATATATTTAATGGGGTCCACCAAAAATCTGATCTTTATCTAAATCAAATATAGAATTGGATTGGCGAATCACAATTTGGAGCGTGCACGATTTGATTTCACCCAATTTCAATTCAACTGAAATAAGTATTGACAAGAACTATACACAAAGCTTGTTTGTGAGTGATTAAAATTCAATTAAAACTGAAAATATAGTCGTTATTGGGTCTTACTCGTCTAATAAAAGTCAACAATAACGGTTAATTTTTCAATTTTAGAGCATGTTTGGTAACAATTAAAATTGAAAATATGATCGTTATTGGGTTTCACCTGTCTAATAAAAGTCAACAATAACGACTAGTTTTTCAGTTTTAATCCGATTTTAATCTCTACCGAACACGCCCACAATTAATCAAATAGTCTTGTGCACAGAGATAGACCTGAATCAAATTACAATCGATAAATTATATAACCAAACTAGGCTAGAATCGATAAGCTTCGTTTTGATATGTACAATTTAAAAAAAAAATGTAAAATAGAAATTGTCGTATAAAATTATTTCACTTCCATGCCTCTAAGATCCATTCAGAAGGAAAGTATATATGACACAGACCATGTGTGAAATAGAAGTTATAGGAAGAATCTTGTAAGTTGTAACCAAAAAAAAAGGGTAATATCTAATTTATTATCATTCTCATGATATTGTGAATTGTCAAATTATATTATGAAGAGGTGGGTAGGTAGGCCCAAGATTTTATTAGGTAGCATCATGTTGTCGATTGCTCAATCATTAATATGGCTGGTGTGTGTACGTGCCTAGTAGAACTAACTCGAAATTAATATAGCAACTTTTTAAGTTCAGACATCGATAAATCGGTCTGAATATTTTAACTTCGCAACTATCATTAAACTTTTGGTATGTCGTTTTTTTTATAACCGTGAATGTTCAGGTCAACTTGTGCGCACTTCAACTAATCACACGGGATCCTAAAGTTTACGGCCGAATATTCACTTCAGTAACCTTGAGAGGACTCAAACAGGTGACCATTGAGAAGTAAGTTTAAGGTTTGACCAATTGAGCAACCCCTCGAGTTATTAATGAAACAATTTTGATCCACATAATTACTGAAAACGAACACAAATTTGAACCATTGGTTCGGATCAATTCAATTAATAACACTTTTTAAAAATAAATGTGAGCCGAAGATACAAATTAATTTTTCAATATTTAGCATAAATAAAATATATCATCAAATACATATTTAATATTTTAATATGTATTTGATTGATTTGTAATTTATTTTTTTATTGTTTTTGTTTACTTAAATTTATATAACCAAATGAAGGGTGACTTTGTTATTGAAAAGTGAAGATGGATTATGCTAAAAAATAATGAAGGATAAATTTATCACATTTCTCAAAAATTAAGGATGAAAAATGCAAATTTCCTAAAGGAAAAAGGTATGACACAACATAATTTATGCTAATAATTTATCTCCCACGTGTAGCTATATTAAGTAGGTGTTTGGTACATATTAAAATTAGATTTTTAGTGGATTGTGATAAAAGTTTTTGAAATATATGGTTGAAAAATTGTGAAACTCATGAAAGATATAATTAATATTGTTTGACTTTGACTTAGACTTAGACTTAGACTTAAATTAAAATTTAATTTTAAATCTTAACAAACATGATCTAAACATATTTGGCCCAACAAATTGATAATTTAACTTTATGGTACCCTTTCAATTCGATGCCACGTTTCCAATATTCCATCAACGTCAAAATCACAATTATTAATATTATTTATGCAGAAAAGCATCCACGAGAAGAAAGGTCCCGCACGGCTCATGCCGGTCTGGGCGACAATAAATTAATACGTATTGTCCTTTTACTTATTTTATTTATTACAGAATGTTGTTCACGGAGGTCTTACAAGAAAATTTGAAAATGATGAGGTGGCGAAAAAAAAAAAGAATCAGAATGTGAGATAAAACCGGGAACACGCATTACATCTTTCGCGGAAATGGCGGCAGATGGTCGATTGACCGGACCATTTTTTCACCATGGCGTATGACCAAATTTAAGAGCGGGAAGACTAAAACATCGATTAAAACTGAAAATATGATCGTTATTGGGTCTCACTTATCTGATAAAAGTCAATAGCAACGACTATTTTTTCAATTTTAATCCGATTTTAATCTCTATCAAACGGGCTCTAAGTAAAAAATAGTAAAAAAAATTTAAAGAAATGACAATATCCATTTTACCTATTGAACGTAGGGAATTGAAAATCTTACCATTTTTTTTCAATATTTATTCACATTCTCCATCTCCATCGCTATTCTTCAAGATTTTTTTAATCTATCATCATCTCCATATTCAAGGTTTCTTTGTATTATTTGGTTAAATTCGAATTTTTTTACTTATAATATTGATGGATGATGTGTTTTTAGTTTTAATATTCAAAGATTTAAACGATGAATTCTTTTATTATGTTGAAGAAATTACAGCAAATCTATTATATCATATGTTAGCGAAATTCGGTGGTCCGAATGGTCTGGGTGGTCCATGGTCCTGGGATTTAGGGTCCGGTGCCGCACCTCTGACCAGACTGTAAACCCCAAAGCCCACTATTCCACTGAAAGAGAGATAAATGGCACCTCGAGATTTTGAGGCTTGGTGGGGTTGGGATTATGGTAGAAAGAGGATCGAGAAAACTCGACGAACAAGTCTTCATCGTCATTCTCTGTTTTGAGATAGCCGACTCCATAATTTACAAAATTTTCGGGAAATTCATTAGGGAAGCATAACTCAGAAATTGACTTGGTTTTTAAGGAAAATTGCAGCCACGTCACCAAACATTTCACTTAGTAGTAGACTTTACCCAAATCTTTTATTTGTGCTACTGTAGGTACCAAACCTTTAAAAATTTCACAACTCAAGTCCAGGTTGACGGTTTTCGTCGGTTGACCTCGAAAAATAAAATTTTAATAATTTTGACCAAATAAGGTAAAGGTAAAATGGTAACTTTATAATTTTAATATAAAAATAAGCAAAATCAATAAAATAAAACTCATCTCCTTCTTCAATCTTCCCTAATCCCCTCGCCCAAAAATCAAATACACTGCCAACCAGTTTACGGTCGATGGCACCATCGCCTCATCGTCGGCACCAACTGACGGGTTGATTGAGAGAGAGGTAGATGGAGGGAAACCATCTCCTTTGTTTGAAGAAATTTGAAGAGGATGATGCGCCGCTAAAGCATCAAAGTGTGGCGTTGATAATTGGGGTGACCGGCATCATAGGCAACAGTCTAGCCGAGATCCTCCCCCTCGTCGATACTCTTGATAGCCCATGGAAGGTATACGGCATCGCGCGTCGCCCTCGGCCATCGTGGAAGGATGACAATCTGGTTCATTATGTTTGATGCGATATATCGAATCCTAAGGATGTCGAATCGAAGCTCTCCGTTCTTACCGAAGTCACCCACATGTTCTATGTCACCTAGACTAATAGATCCATTGTGGCTGAAAACTGTGAAGCCAATGGAAAAATGTTTAGGAATGTGCTTGATGTATTGATTCCTAATTGCCCTAATTTACAGCATATCTGTTTGCAAACTGGAAGGAAGCATTACATTGGTCCATTTGAATCCTTTGGCAAAATCAAAACAAATGATACTCCTTACCATGAGGATTTACCTTGGTTGAATTACCCCGAATTTTTACTACACTATTGAGGATATTTTGTTTGAGGATGTTCAAAAGAAGGAAGGATTGACATGGTCAGTTGGTGTCAGATATGGTTGGTTGGCAACTGGTTGGATTGTATTTGATTTTTGGGTGAGGGGATTGGGGAAGATTGAAGAAGATATGGATCTTATTTTCTTATTTTACCATATTACTCTTACCTTATTTTGTCAAAATTATTAAAAATTTAATTTTTGAGCTCGACTGATGGTTTTTTGGGTCAAACCGACGAAAACCATATTACCCTTACCCAATGGTTGATCGAAAAAAAAAATGTAAAGTTACGATATTGATGTGATTTTGATATAGAGGTACGTTAGATGCAATTACTATACGAGTAATTATATCTAGATAATATTTTTTGGGTAATTGGCGCAAAACGTCCCTACCTTTGCCTGGTATTGTGGAAAACGTCCCTATGTTTGATTTTTTTACGTAGAACGTCCATACCTTTGATTTTTTTTGCGCAAAACGTCATTTTCCCTAATTTTTAATCTAAGATGACAATTATACCCTCCTATATAAATAAAACAAAAATAAAGAATAAATTACAATACACTCCTCAACTTTTTTTAAAAATGTAAATAAGTTAAGTTATATTTGAAAG